>JADRCD010216314.1:54456-79787 GCA_019843815.1 Montemys delectorum
GAGAGAGAGAGAGAGAGAGAGAGAGAGAGAGAGAGAGAGAGAGAGAGAGAGAGAGAGAGAGAAGAACAAGGGTTAAAGCCGACCCCTGGTGTATCTCCACACTTGCTCCACCAGTGTTGGTTAATGCCCACACTGCTGTTCTATTTCACAGTTCAACATTGAAGTTTCCTTGGGCTCTTCTATCTCTCTTTCCTATCCTGTCCTGAATATGTAAGGATTTGATTCCTCCTTCATGATACATCCACAATACAACCTCTTCTAAACCCTCAGTTCACATGATCACTAACTGTCACCTGAATTCATGAATTCACTCTACACTGACCTCCTACATCCCACCTCTGCTCTTCTCATTCAACAACCATACAATAGGCAAAGCATCAGAGCATCCTTTGGATTCTGCTCAGTCATTCTTGTAAGCCCCACTTCATTTATAATGAGAGCCAAGCCCATCAATCCCTATGGACTGCCCTTCCCGCCATCACATCTCTACTCGATGCCTTACTATTTTTATATTGGTTCCTCTACACTTTTTTTTCTATTTTTTCTTTCTTTTATTTTTTAATCTTTTTTGTTTGCTTGTTTTGTTTTGTTTTGTTTTTTTATTTACATTTTATTGCATTATGATGATAAAAGATACATGATATCAATTTATCAGAATTTGTTAACATTTAAAAATATATTTTAAGTAAATAGAATTAAATCACATTCACATTCTTGTTTCCCTTTTGTACCCCAGCTCCTCCCAGAGATCCCCTTCAACACCTACAATACCTTTTTTGTCATATTCTTTAAAATTTATAAAATATTTTAACAAAAATGAGTATTATAAAAGTTGTTTGATATAAAACAACAATCAATTTAAGTCTTATGTAGATGCTTGTCTACAGCAATACTGAAAATACATACGTTTTTCTCAATATAGATTTTATATAACTCCAAACGTATTAACTGTATATTTTAAAATAACACATCACTACTATTATTTTTTAAATGAACATAAATATATACAGTCTTTTTGTTTGTTTGTTTTGTATTTGGTAGAGCTTAAAATCTTGGCTCTTACTGTGGTACAAGCCTAAAATAAGAACAATTTTTAGACATTGGATTTCATTGTAATAAGGCTGTACTTCAATGACTCTCACATCACCGAAGGATTTTACCTTCATCGTAGCTAAGCTGAGAATTGACAGTTCTGCTGCACCAAGGAATGAATTATAGGCAGGAATTTTGGATACAGACTTCCAGCTATGGTCAAAGCTATTTGATTTGAGTGAGTGTCTTTATTCTCAGCCCACAGACAACAGGTTACATTCATTTAAGAAATGGTGTATGTAATAAGATGGCCTATCCATAAAGTAATTCACCAACTGCTTCAATGAACAATGGTTCTGCTTGGAGGGTGGGACAGATATTAGGTGAGGGTAAGAATCTGGTTCATTGGCTGTGATAATTTGGAAAAGTATTCATCTCAGAGAAAGAGTAACTTATAAAGTCCTCTTCTTCAAACTTGATACAAGAGTTACAAACGTCAAGCAAAGCATTCAGTCTCACTCCTTGTTGTTCTCTTACAAACCACCTCTCAAGTTAATTTTCTACCTTTCTTTTGGCTATATAAATACTTTTGAAATATGTAAGCTATTCTGAAAACCATAGTATAATGTGAAAACATGAAATAAACAATATTACAAATAGAGAGGCTGAGACAGGAGAAGCAAGATCTCAAGACCCTTATGTTGTACACAGCAAAACACTGTCACAAACAAGCTGAAAGTTTATATGGATTGTACAATATTGGACCTACTTCTCCAATAACCAAATTAGAGAGACCATTGGATGACAGTCAACAAATTTCTAATTCCTCATATTTTTGGATTTTAATCGATTAGGATATGTTGGTAATATTAATTTTCATTTTAAAATATTAAGAAAAAGTAATTGTTACTTCCTGTTGTTTTTGTGGTAAGAGGTGGAATTAGGTTTGTGTGGATTTGTTGAAAGATTACTTTCTTGCTTCTTCTAGGGTGTAGTTTTGCTCCTTATGTTGATATTTTCCATCTATTATCCTTTGTAGGACTGGATTTGTGGAAAGATATTGTGTAAATTTTGTTTTGTCATGGAATATCTTGTTTTCTCCATCTATGGTAATTGAGAGTTTTGCTGGGTATAGTAGCCTGGGCTGGCATTTGTGTTCCTGTAGGGTCTGTATGACATCTTCCCAGGATCTTCTAGCTTTCAAAGTCTTGGGTGAGAAGTCTGGTGTAATTCTGATAGGCCTGTCGTTATATGTTACTTGACCTTTTTCCCTTACTGCTTTTAAAATTCTTTGTTTAGTGCATTTGGTGTTTTGATTATTATGTGACAGGAGGAATTTCTTTTCTGGTCCAGTCTATTTGGAGTTCTGTAGGCTCTTGTATGTTCACGAGCATCTCTTTCTTTAGGTTAGGGAAGTTTTCTTCTATAATTTTGTTGAAGCTATTTACTGGCCCATTACATTGGGAGTCCTCATTCTCTTCTATACCTATTATCCTTAGGTTTGGTCTTCTCATTGAGTCCTGGATGTTCTGGGTTAGGAGCTTTTTGCTTTTTGCATTTTCTTTGTCTGTTGTGTCAATGTTTTCTATGATGTCTTCTGCCCCTGAGATTCTCTCTTCTATCTCTTGTATTCTGTTGGTGATGCTTGCATCTATGACTCCTGATTTCTTTGCTAAGTTTTCGATCTCCAGGATTGCCTCTCTTTCTGATTTCTTTATTGTTTCTATTTCCATTTTTAGATTCTGGATGGTTTTGCTCATTTCCTTCACCTGTTTGATTGTGTTTTCCTGTAGTTCTTTAAGGGATTTTTGTGTTTCCTCTTGAAGGGCTTCTAGCTGTTTACCTGTGTTCTCCTGTATTTCTTTGAGGGAGTTATTTATGTCTTTCTTAAAGTCCTGTATCATCATCATGAAAAGTGATTTTAGATCTGAATCTTGCTTTCCCGGTGTAATGGTGTGTCCAGGACATACTATGGTGGGAGAATTGGGTTTTGATGATGCCAAGTGACCTTGGTTTGTACTTAGTAAATATGTATTGGGTGACTTTATGATGGAAATAAAAAGATCCAAAGGATTGGGGCTGGAGATGTGTACAGTGCTTAATATCTCTTCCTGCACTTTCAGAGAACCTGAATTCGGTTCCCAGCACACATATCAGAAGGCTCACAACACCTTGTAACTCGAGAGGGGGTTAATTCCCTCTACTTCTACAGGCAATTGTGCCTGAGCACTTACACACACACACACACACAAACACACACACACACACACACACACAACAGCCATGCTTATGCTGATAAATACACATAATTATAAATAAAATGAAATCTTAAAAAACAGTATTCAGAAGATTAGTTACCCTTAAAGACCTACTGTGGAGATTTTTCTCTAACAGAATAAGTACACGTCTGTTCTGCCAAATTAAAGTCAAAGAGAAATTATGTAAGCCAAGAAAAAAATATGTCTGCAATGCTATAAATAAAAAAAATGTAGGGAGTATTTCTTTTCTTCATTTCAAAGAAATAAGAAAATCGCCAATATTCTGGTTAAAAAAAATAATAGAGAGAAGCCGTTCACAGGTAGGGGAGGCATGATAAACCACTAAAGAGATGCTGATTAAGACGGCTAGACGATAATTTTCACCCAATAAGCTAGAAAAACATTAAGAAATATGTCAAACACATTAGTGAAGCCCCTGGGGGTGAGAAGGTGGGGAGCAGGTAATTCTGGGAACTCTTGGAAGGCAGTTCTGCCACCACAGTACAAAGGACAGGATGCATGTCCCATGTCCCATCAGTTCACCACTTTCTTACAGAAACGTATCAAGATACATGAAGAGGGAGGTTTATAGCAGCACCAGCCATACAAGCCAAAGGCTGCCAAAGCTGCCAACCCGAGTCCCCTTCAGCAGCAAGCTCTTTATTTATCTAAGTGGGCCAGGGCTGCTTCATTCTCCAGATAGCAGCCCCTTGAGGGGCTGTGAAAAGGCTTGCTACACAACATGCATTTCTTTATCCCTTTCACTAAAAAAGCAGCACAGAGGTAAATTTGTATGTCTATGTTTATGTAAGCATTTAAAAATGTATTTTGAAAAATACTCAAGGAACTATTAACAAATGTCTATCCTAAAATGGGAAAGTTGAGGTAAAAGGGGGCTCTAATACTACCTACATTTCCAAGGTATTTGAATGTTTTATGTTTTTTTAATGTCTAATAGAAATTTTTATGTTAAAGCTATAACCCCACCACCACAAACACTGGCATTGTAAGACACCATTTCTCCACTAAAGTGCATAGTTGTGTTTCTTTTTTAGTTATAATCTTCCTCCTGCCCAACTGATCTTCCTCCATCACCCAGACCTTAACAAAACCAATTCTTTTTTGCCAGTCACAAAGACAGTTGTATTTAATGGCTTGTCACCCTCTCCCAGGCTTAGTCCTTAGCACAAGCTTTAGGAGTAACAACAGTCACAGGATGCTTCTGTCCCTATTTTAAATTCAAAGTTCAAAAGTTCAGCGATGACCTAGAAAAGAGAAGAGAAAGGCCAAATGGAAACTATAGGCCCAGCATGCTTTGCATAAAAATTTTGAAACTAGGCACATTCGAATAAGGGAATAAACCATACCCTTTAGCTCGTCTTTCTCATTTCTGAACTGAAACCCAAGTCCAAGATTACCTGCTAAAACAATGGTTCCGTTGAACTTTGCTGATGTGAATGAGCTTGGGTATGTGTCTTGTGTTTTATGCTAAGTGTTCTTGGGGAAGTGAGTTTCACATCCACATTTAATGAAGAAATCTAACCTTCCTAGGCATGAGAAAGTGGTCAGGATGGGAAGTGGAGTAAAAACAGAAGGTTTCAGAAGAAATTGGCCAATGTCGGCCTCTGATTGATTAGATTTAAAAGCACCTAGGGTAGCTATTCTCTCACCTTTTCATAAGGGTCGCCTAAGACCATCAAATAAACACAGAGATTTACCTCACGATTCATACCAGTAGCAGAATTACACTTATGAATAACAACAAAAATAATTTTATTGTTGGGGGTCACCACAGCATAGGAAGTGTATTAAAAGGTCACCATGTTGGAAAGGTTGAGAATCATTAGCCTAGGGATTAATGAAGTATTCCTCTGGGGGTTGCCTGTGAGGGAGTTTTCAGGGATGGCTCTGACCTGATCAATCCTTGGTGGATTTATAATGTACTGAAATTATTGGGATATAATTCCTCGCTAATTAGGTTGTAGTCTACCATATCCAGACAGCTTTTCTGAGCTCAGCACAAATGGAGGACTCCCTTTTTGTCGTGGGGTTCCTTCTTCTCCACTTGATCTGAGGAGCCCAATCCCTGACCTTCTTCCTGAGGAATGTCACATAAATCCTTGGCAAAATTACAAGTTCAACTTCCTGGAATAGCTGTCCATGCAAATGAGTTATCCCCAGAACTTTAAACCTCAACCAATGAAACTTCATCCTAAGGAAAAAAAAAAAACCCTTCCAACTCTCCAAGATTCATATATCTATACATGAGCTGTGACACTGAAGAGCTATAACATGAAAATCTTTGGATAAGATCTTCTCTCCCCCAACCCCCAACGCCACCCCTAACATTCATTGCTCAACCAGGATCCTGCTGATACACCCATTCCAGACTTTAATTCATCCTGGTGTACAGCAGTGTTGGGATGCTCCAAGGGAAGAAGTGGAAAAACAGACCCACAGTAGGTCACTGTGGGAAGAAGAGATATCCTTGGAACTGTATCTTGTCCTAGATGCTTCTTCTACTCCCTTTCTCTGCTTCCTGGCCACTGTGATATGAGCAGCTCTGCATCACAACACCCTCTCCACCATAATGGGCTGATACCACTCAACCACCCTTCACCATTTCCAACCAACTTCCCTGATGAGCACAATTGCTATCTTTGGTCTATCAAATGCACTAAGTTCAGGCTTGGGAAGACTAGAAAGATTGCTCAGTGGTTAAAGTGCTTGATGTCTACAAAGGAGGAATAAGAACCAGATATCAGACTCCCAGAATCTATGTCGATGCTAGTGGACGTGGTAGCTCACTTGTAATTCCAGCAACATAAGCATTTACAGTTCATGATAGGCACTAATCACATGTTGAGGGTTCAGTGGTTACATGTAGCTAGTGACAATCACAGAGCATAGTGCACATAAGGAGCGCTCCTGTGTGTAGGGAGTGCTTCTAATGATTTGACCTGGAATCTGCCTGTGAACACTGAAGGTCTCATTCCCCAACTGGCTCATGATTGATCAATAAAGATGCTTGTGATCAATGATCTAGGCTGAATAGGTAGGACTTCCAGTTTTCCCACAGGCAGGCTAGCAGATGCAAGGGAGGAGAAAAGGATTCGACATGCTTCAGAGGGAGAAAGAGTCACCAGCCAAGTGAGATCTAAGTCAGAGTGGCCATTGGCTGCTTCCCAACTGGGCCTGGGGTAGCAGGCAGGAGATTAGAAATGAGATTAAGCTGAGGGCCAATTTAGGGTGCTGAGCTAGGACTAAAGGTAACTGAGCAACCAAAGTTGAAAGCAGATTCAGAGGTATTGAGCTGCAATGAAAAGAAGAACATGATAGCCAAGGAAGAATTAGAAGAGCCCGGCCATTGAGCTAAAGCATATTAAAAATAAGTTTGTGTGTGTGTGTGTGTGTGTGTGTGTGTGTGTGCGCGCGCGCGCGCGCGTGTTTCATCCAAGGATCTGAGGGGAGCTGGGCTAGGCCAGTAGCTTGGTCCACCCAGAGCTTAAAGCAGGGCAGTAGGTACTACTTACAACATCTGTGACCACAACCAGTGCTGTTGGATAGGCTTCAATAGCAACCATATATGCCTAAGATATAACCTGTCTCAATACTCCAAAGCACTGGAAAACCCATTCAAAGTAAAGAAAGGAACCAATGACAGCCCATGAGGATCCCATGTCTTGTGTCTTGTTGCTTTCTGTCATTTGATATGTCACACAATATGATGTGCCATACATGAGACATTTGCTTGTCCAAAATCTGAAGTTGCTTTCCCCACCCTTCAACAAGAAATACAAAACACAGGACTCTTAGAGGGATGATTATGTGCTTGAAAGGCATTCTTGAAATTTTTTCAATAAGTGAAACAATAACAAAAAGTCCTAACAAGAGAGTTGGGAGAAACCAGGCCATGAGAATGATAAGATGGCAGAACTAAAATCCATGGCCCTAGGGGAGGCAGCCATTCCAACTTTCTTCCTGACACAGGGGTCTTTCCTGAAGTGTGGCACATCTCAGCTGCCGGCAGAAAAACTACCATTTCCTTAGCAGCTACTGCTTCTCCAGGCTCTGAGTTATGGTCTGTGCACAGACAATGTCCAGACTGAGCTTATTACAACCCAAATCAGGTTCCAACCTCTCCAATATCTCCCATCACATTTAAAATAGAATCTAGCCACTTTTCCAGAAAGACCAAGATGAGCGCTGATATTGCTTCTCTGCCATGGTCTCCTTTCAACCTCTTGTTGCCCACAATGTTCCAAACCTTGACTCTCTTCTAGGCTCTCAGGCATGTCCAGATCACTTCATCCCCAGCCACTCTAATGGCTCTTACCTCTACAAATGCCTCATTCTGGGCCGTTGCATGGACAGCTCCTTCCTGTCACTCAGGTTTTGCAAGGTTCTTAGCTGACACTGATTTAAAATAAGATCTTGCCAGGCCAGTCCTGTGGACATGTTCTGGGCAGCTCCCTTATGCCCTTCCCTCATTACTCCTGGAATTATCTCCTAACTTATTTGGGTCTCCAGCATGAACGCCTGGGGATTCTTGTGAAGGACTGACTTTCTAAGGCTTGTTTCAGAAAGCTTGTAAGGGACTGAGAGAAGTGAACCAAGACATGAAAAAAGATGAGCAGAGATGGATTCTGATGATGTCTGGCCCTCTTCTTCCCTTTGGGAGCCCCAGAGCTGAAAGTGCTTCTCTGAGTCAGCTTGCCTTGTGCAAGAGCGACAATCTCTTGTCCCACACAGCCATCAGTTATAAACTGATGGCTGCCCTGGGGGGAAATGATAAAAAGTTTTAGTCAGCCCTAATTGTATAACACCAAGCTTCTACACAAAGATGTAGGTGTGAGCAGCTCAGCAACCCCAGCTAGGGAATGGACTCCCCAGAGTCCCTGAAAAGAACTTCGGCAGCATGCCACATACTCATTTAATAATCTGTGTCTGTCCACCCTGCTAGATTTTAAGTTTCATGACCATAAAGATTTGGCTGCCTCGATAATGTGTTTCATCCCTCGACATATAAGCACTCAGTGAATTCTAGTTGAAGATGTAGTGGGTTAATTCATAGGCTAACATTTACTATTTACTCTATCTAGATAATCTTTAGAGCTATCCTCGTGTAGGGACTTTCAAGTCTGAATCCCTTTCCAACCTTAGATCCAAGCCGGTCTGTGAGATAATTAGCCCATTGGGCTGAACAAAATTACACCGAAATGGTAAACATTTCTGTCGCTTTTACCTTGAGCTCCTCCAGAACCTCTACAACTTCTGACTCAGACATCAACACTCTTCTTGTATTTAAAAATATTTATCCCCAGCCGTGTGTGATGGCACATGCCTTTAATCCCAGCACTTGGGAGGCAGAAGCAAGTGGATTTCTGAGTTCAAGGCCAGCCTGGTCTACAAAGTGAGTTCCAGGACACCCAGAACTATACAGAGAAACCTTGTCTTGAAAAAAAAAATTATCCCCAAAGCTTCAGGTCATCCAACCAAAGAGCCCTGGAGAATAAATGTAAAGGATTGTGTTCTGCCATGCTCTGTTTTATTGCCATGCTAGTTAAGATACATTTTAAACAAGCAGAAGTTGGCGGTAACATGGCTTATCTGGGTTGTGTGTATAGTTTCCCAGAGGAACAGAAGATGCATTGGAAACATTAAAATTATACATCAGTTTAATATTACACTCCTATGGGTTATTTCTGTGATCCCAGCTCCAGTGCCTTCGTGTGGCTTTCGATTATTGTATTAAAACTCCAGGACTAAAGAGATTTAGGGAAGAAAGAGTTGACTTCAGCTTACAATTCTCAGGTGACTGAGAGAACTCAGAGAAGAAACTCAAGGCAGAAACCTGGAGGCAGGAACTGAAGCAGGCCGTAGAGAAGTACTGCTGTCTGAATTGGTCTTCATGGCTTGCTCAGAACGCTTCCTTAGAAGCCCTAGGACCCCTTGGCCAGGAAGCACCATACTCAGTCTGCTTCCTATACCACCCAGGGCCACTCACCCAGGGCAGCAGCATGAGAGCCTGGGCTCTCCCACAGTAATCATTAATTTTACAGAAAAAAAATGCTCTACAAGATTGTCAACACGGGCAAATCTTTATTGTCATTGTTGTTATCATTCTTCTTCCTCTTCTTCAGTTTACATCTTGATCACAGTCCTGCTCGCTCCTCTCTTCCCAGTCCCATCCTTACAAGTCCTCTCCCGGCACCACTGCTCCCTCTCCTTCTCATTAGATCAGGGGAGCCCCCCTCCCTTGGCCACTTCTCTGTCCACCTTCATCAGATCTGACACAGGCTAATCTTAAGGTGGCATTTTGTCAATTGAGGGTCCCCCTGTCAGATAACAATAGCTTGTGTCAGATTGACAAAACCATGCCAGCACATCTAGGGAGGAAGAGATAGTCGGATCCCTGGTGCTGTCTGACCAGCCATTCTAGCCAAATCAGTGAGCTTTTCGGTCAATGAAAGCCCTTATTACCAAAAAGCATGTGGACAGCAATTGAGGAAAACAGCTGGTGTCAACCTCTGGCTCCATGGGCTTGAGCACTCACACACCCACACTCACTCATGTATTTTTTTTAAACTACAAGCAACAAGAATATTCCAGAATGTGTCATACCATTCATTCATTGCTAGAGACTTATCAATCAGGTTAAAACATAATGCTTTGATAAGTCACTCTACATTAAGTATAATATTGTCACTTTTTCCCCTAACACTTCTCAGATTCACTCATATCTCTCCCTTAACTGTATTTATATGTTTATTTCTATATTTATGTAGCTGTATGTATGTATGTGTGCAAATATATCAATATGCCAGAATCCACAACCTTAAAGGAACTGAATCTACTTCCTCCAGAGTCCATTAACTGTCCATACATAACCAGGATTTGGAGTTTGTGAACCCTTTTCTGTCTTGTACAGGTCTTGTGCTGGCACCCACAGTGACAGCGATCTCACAGTGAGGTCAGATTCATGGGCCTTTAGTACCACCTTCAGCATGCTGCTCCCTCCCACAGACTTCCAAACAGAATCTGTATTTTACGTGTTCCTCAGCCTCTTCCTGTGTTGGTGAGGGTTTTAGATGTACTGCCCTGGTGCTTGCATGCAGATTTTGCCATCTCTCTTCCTTTAGGAAGGTGAATCTTCCCATCACACCATTATTTATTCCCTAGATTCCTCCCACCCAAAGCATAAATGGGATCTATATCCCTGCTCTGGTTTGTAAGAGTCAGTTTGGGAGAGCTGGTATAGAGATTCACACCTGTAGCCCAGCATTCCAGAGGTTGGGAGTTTAAGGTTAACCTAAATCACAGAGTAAATTCAAGGCCAGCCTGGGCTACATAATATACCAGAATTATTTCAGAAATAAAAAGAGAGATATCAATTGGGGTCTTTAAAATTAGATACTTTTCCTGTTTGATTGTAAAATCTCCTAACTTATATCTAGAACAATTAAATTATTTGCAAAGTGTAGTGCATAACAAAAACGTGGGGATCCATTTAAAACTCCCTACACTCAAAGCCTGGCCCTCAGCATGATGATAGGAAAAGGTGTGCTTAAGCAGCGGAGCTGAGAAAGAGGTGATTACGTCAAGCCAGGGGTTGTGGGGTATGCCTTTAGCTCCAGAACTCAGGAGGCAGAGGCAGGAGGACCTGTGAGCTCAAAGACCAGTCAGGTCTACAGAGTGAGCTCCAGGACAGCCAGCACTACACAGAGAAACCCTCTCAGAAAGAAAAATGGGAGGAAATTTTGCACTCCAAAAGGCCTGGTTAATTCCACTAGTAGAGCTCCTATAAAAGGCCTAATGACCTCTCCTCACATTCCAGATCTCTACCTGTGAGTGTTGTCTCTTTCCTATACACATATTCCTGTCACCATCATGTCACCTGCCATAAGGTGCTCAACCAGAACCAGGCTGGCAGAAGGACCTAGTTGAAAACTTCCAGAACTCTGAGCCAAATCAACCTTTCTTTTTTTATTATATAGTGTCCATATTCAGAGATTTTTATTATACAATTTGAGAGGGACTAAGATCCTTGTCTTGGTTCCAAGTCTTCCAAAAGAGATAGCATCCCTGATTCTGGACAGACAGACTTCAAAAGATGTCACAACTGTAACCTTTTTGTGCTGCTGAATGTCATATTTCTGTGGTTTGACCATGTTGTCTTTTTCAAGTAAACACAGTGACCTTCCAGAGGCCAGTGGGCCAGGAGCACACTGTAAGTCTGTATAATGATAAAAGGTTTTCTTTGACCATTTAAGGGAACAGTGTCCTATGTTTAAATACATTTAATTTTATTTAATTGTATTTAAATTTGAAATATGAAATTTATTTAAATTTAATTTAAATTCATTTAAAGTTTAGATACATTCAAACTTTTTAGTTCTTTGGAGTGATAATACCCTGAGATGAAGCCTTTTATTCCAAAGATGGCAATGCTAGGAATTGAACCCAGGGTTGTGTGTATGACAGAGAGTGCTTTTCCACTTGCTCTGTTGGTGTCATGAAACAGAGTCTCATATGTAGTTCAGACTAGCCTTAGACTCACTATAAGCCCACACTGCCTCAAACCCATGATCTCCCTGCCTCTGTCTCTCCTCTACATCAAGCTGAAGGTTTTTATTTTTAAGACAAATTCCATTCAAAGTGGGAACTGATGAGTTTGCCAATTACTGTATACTAGAATTTTCCAGATTTACTTGATTACTTGTTAATCACACAGAACACATTTAAAATGCTAATTCTCAGGGTCATTTCTTGAAGAGTCAAACACAGAAGCACACAAGAATCTGTAAGCCATTGAGCCAACTACTTGCTAAAATGACAAGGCTCTAAGTTCCCCTATCATCTTGTTTTGTGATTTTTGAGTGTGTTGCTCAAGTACTCTCCAACTCAATTTCCCCATCTGAATGCTAAGTAAAAAAATATCTGATACACCTTCTTCTCAGCACCTCATGGTACCTTCTCCAAAACTAATCATAGAATTGGTCACAAAATAACCCTCAACAGATACAAAAAGACTGAAATAATGCCATGCATCCTATCAGATCACCATGGTCTAAATCTGGTCTTTAAAAACAGCAAAAACTACAGAAAGCCCACATAATAAGCAATTCTCTGAACAATTCTCTACTCAATGACAACTTGGTCAGGGAAGAAATAAAGAAAGAAATTAAAGACTTCCTGGAATTTAATGAAAATGTTGACACATCATACCCAAACTTATGGGACACAATGAAAGCAGTGCTAAGAGGAAAGTTCATAGCACTGAGTGTCCTGGTAAAGAAACTGGAGAGATCTCACACTAACAACTTAACAGCACACCTGAGAGCTCTAGAATAAAAAGAAGTAAACTCACCCAAGAGGAGTAGAAGACAGGAAACAGTCAAACTCAGGGAGGAAATCAACCACATAGAAACAAAGAAAACAATACAAAGAATCAGCAAAACCAAAAGCTGATTCTTTGAAAGAATCAACAAGATAGATCAACCCCTAGCCAAACTAACTAAAGGGCCAAGAGGTAGTAAACTCGGAAATGAAAAGGGAAACATAACAACAGAAACAGAGGAAATTCAAAAAATCATCAGACCCTACTATAAAAGGCTATACTCAACAAAACTCAAAAATCTAGATGAAATGGATGGTTTTCTAGACAGATGCCACATACCAAAGTTAAATCAAGAGCAGATAAACTATCTAAACAGGCACATACCATACAAGAAAGTAGAAGTCATTGAAAACCTCACAACCAAAAAAAGTCCAGGGTCAGATGGAGTTAGTGCAGACTTCTCCTAGACCTTCAAAGAAGACCTGATACCAACTTTCCTCAAACTATTCCATAAAATAGAAACAGAAGGAACACTACGTAGCTCATTCTATGAAGCCACAATTACCCTAATACCTAAACCACACAAGGACCCAACCAAAAAAGAGAACTTCAGATCAATCTTGCTTATGAATATCGATGCAAAAATACACAATAAAATTTTTGCCAACCGAATTCAAGAACACATTTAAACCATCACTCACCACCATCAAATAGGCTTCATCCCAGGGATGCAGGGATGGTTTAACATATGAAAATCCATTAAGCGTAATCCACTATATACACAAACTTGGTTTAATATGTGAAAATCCATTAACGTAATCCACTATATACACAAACCCAAAGAAAAAATATCATGGTTGTCTCTTTAGATGCAGAAAAGGCATTTGACAAAATACAACACCCCTTCATGTGAAAAGTATTGGAGAGATCAGGAATTCAAGGCTCATACCTAAACATAATAAAAGCAGTTTGCTGCAAACCAACAGCCAATATCAAATTAAATGGAGACACACTTGAAGCAATCCTTCTAAAATCAGGGACAAGACAAGGATGCCCACTCTCCCAATATCTATTCAATATAGTACTCAGAGTGTTAGCTAGAACAATAAGACAACAAAAAGAGATCAAGGGAATACAATTGATAAAGAAGAAATAAAATATCACTATTTGCAGATGATATGATAGTATACATAAGCAACCCCCAAAATTCTACCAGAGAACTTCTCCAGCTGATAAACAAATTCAGCAAAGTGGCTGAATGTAAAATTAACTCAAATAAATCAGTAGCCTTCCTTTATACAAAGGATAAACAGGCTGAGAAAGAAATTAGGGAAACAACTCCCTTCACAATAGCCACAAATAATAAAAAATATCTTGGGGTAACTCTAACCAAACAAGTGAAAGACCTGTATGACAATAACTTCAAGTCTCTAAAGAAAGAAATCGAAGAAGATCTCAGAAAATGGAGCGATCTCCCATGCTCATGGATTGGCAGAATTAACATAGTAAAAATGGCCATCCTACCAAAGGCAATCTACAGATTCAATGCAATTCCCATCAAAATCCCAACACAGTTCTTCAAAGACATGGAAAGAGCAATTCTCAAATTCACCTGGAAAGGCAAAAAGATCCAGAAGAGCAAAAAACAATTCTAAACAATAAAAGAACAGCTAGAGGAATCAGCATCCCTGACTTCAAGCTTTACTACAGAGCCATAGTGATGAACACTGCGTGGTACTGTACACACACAGGCATGTTGATCAATGGAATAGAATTGAAGACCTAGAACTTACGGTCACTTGATCTTTGACAAAGATGCCAAAATTATACAATGGAAAAAAGAAAGCATCTTCAATAAATGGTGCTGGTCTAACTGGCTGTCTGTATGTAGAAGAATGAAAATAGTCCATGTTTGTCACCTTGCACAAAGCTCAAGTCCAAGTGGATCATGGACCTAAACATAAAACCAGATACATTGAATCTAATAGAAGTTGGGAAAGAGCCTTGAACTCATTGGTACAGGGGGAAATTTCCTAATCAGAACTCCAATGGCTCATGCTATAAGACCAAGAGTTGATAAATGGGACCTCATGAAACTGGAAAGCTTCTGTAAGGCAAAGGACATAGTCAATAAGACAAATCAGCAACCTATAGATTGGGAAAAAACCTTCACTGACCCCACATCCAAGGCTAATATCCAAGGTATATAAAGAACTCAAGAAGTTAATCACCAACAAACCAAACAACCCAATCCAAAAATGGGGTATAGAACTGAACTGAGAATTCACAGTTGAAGAATCCCAAATGGCTGAGAAGCACCTGAAGTTCAAAGTCCTTAGTGATCAGAGAAATGCAAATCAAAATGACTCTGAGATTCTACCTTACACCAATCAGAATGGCTAAGATTAAAACTCAAGAGATAGCACATGCTGTCAAGGAGGTAGAGAAAGAGGAACACTCCCCCATTGCTGGTGGGATTGCAAACTGGTACAACTACTCTGGAAATCAATCTGGATGTTCCTCAAAAAACTGGAAATAGATCTACCTGAAGACCTAGCTATACCACTCTTGGGAATATGCCCAAATAGATGCCCCACTGTGCCACAGGGGCACATGTTCCACTGCATTCATAGCAGCCTTATTTGTGGTAGCCAGAAGCTAGAAACAACCTAGATGTCTCACAACAGAAGAATAGATACAGAAAATGTACATCCTGTGTTTTGAAGACAAATGGATGGAAATTGAAAATATCATCCTGAGTGAGGTAAGTCAGACCCAAAAGGACATGCATGGGGGCTGGAGAGATGGCTCAGTGGGTAAGAGCACTGACTGCTCTTCCAAAGGTCTTGAGTTCAAATCCCAGCAACCACATGGTGGCTCACAACCGTCTGTAATGGGATCTGACTTACCTCACTCAGGATGATATTTTCAATTTCCATCCATTTGTCTTCAAAACACAGGATGTACATTTTCTGTATCTAAAAAAAAGGACATGCATGGTATGCACTCACTAATAAGTGGATATTAACCGCCCCCCCCAAAAAAGTACAGAATATCCAAGCTACAGTCCACAGAATTCAAAAAGGTCAACAAGTTGAAGTGCTGAAGTGAGAATGCCTCAGTCCCACTTGGGAGAGAGAAGAAAGCAATCACAAAAGGGGAGGTAGGGAGGGACCTGGAAGGGAAAGTGGATGGGGAAGAGGGGTAGTGGGGGAGGAGGGAAACCTGATCTGGTATTGGGGGGGGGGGAAACTGAAGTCCTGAGGGCCAGCAGAAAGAATGGAAATAGGTAACCTCAGGAAATAGGAGGTTGGAGGGACCAGAAACCTGGGAGGTACAAGACTTTCAGGAATCAAAGACCTTAGATGAAATGCCCAACAGTAGGGAGAGGGAATTTATAGAGCCCACCTCCAGCAGGAAGACAGGATTTCAAGTGAGGGATGTGGTTGCCATCCCACAGTCACATCACTGACCCATAATTGTTCCTGTCTGAAAGAATTATAGGGATGGAAATGGAGAGGAGCCCGAGGAAAAAAGAACATCCAGCGACAGGCCCAAGTGGGATCCAGCTCAAGGGGAGGTCCCCAGGCCTGACACTATCACTGAGGCTATGGAGCACTCACTAAAAGGGACCTAGCATGACTGCCCTCCAAAAGACCCAACAAGCAGCTGAAAGAATCAGATGCAGATATTTGCACCCAAGCAATGGACAGAAGCAGCTGACCCCTGTTGTTGAATTAGGGAAAGGCTGAAAGAAGCTGAGGAGAAAGGTGATCCTGTAGGAGGACCAGCAGTCTCAATCTAGATCCCCAAGATCTCTCAAACACTGGACCACCAAACAGGCAGCATACGCCAGCTGATAAGAGACCCCCAACACACATACAGTAGAGGATTTCAGGGTCTGTGTTCATTCAGAGATGATGCACCTAACCCTCAAGAGACTAGAAGCCCCAGAGAGTTTAGAGATCAAGTGAGGTAGGGATGGGGGCTTCCCCATAAGAGAGTGGGGAGGAGGTGTGGGGTTTGGAGTAGTTGGAGTGTGCATGGGGGGGGGGGGAGGGAGAATGAAATATGGAGTGTAAAGAATAAATTTTAAAAACTAGCTAAATAAAAATCCATATCGCAAGGCTGATGTAGCAAAAAAGCTGGGGACATGCTTTGTAACTTTATCAAGTGCTATGGCAGGTATAAAACAATTCCAGTACTCAGTTGACTTTGTTGTATTGTCTACTAACATATCTGGGACAATTAGATTGTTTGCAAGGTGTATTTCACAGTAGAAATGTGCAAATGCAGTTTATAAGTTTAAGAACTCATAGATGGGGACAGCAGAGTATTATACCAAGCATCCCTTCTATGTTTGGTGGTCTGTGAAGAGGACATATGACTGACACATGTGCTGAGGACCAGCCTCAACTTAGGAAAGGGTCCTAAGGAAGTGGTGTTTGTGAACAGCAGATGAACAACTTGAAGTCAGTGATGGAGGCAAGCTGACAGCTCTGTGCTCTGCTCAAGATAGCTTCTCTTACAGACGAAAGCACAGCCTTATTTTTGCATAATACACTTCCTTAGGAATTGCATATCAACTAAATTGGTTACCCCAGGTTCCTTTCCGATCATGCCACGAATCAGCATTTTTATGGCCTTAGCCCCTTGACTGTAAAGAGAGAGTCACATGCCCAAAGCTGGTGAAAGCCGTCAAATTTGGTGGCTTGCTGGAACTGGAACATGGCTCCATTTTTCTATTACAAATCTGTTTCCAAATCCTTCACTGCTTGAGCTTGCCTGTCCTGGAACTTGCTCTGTAGACATACCTTGAACTCTGAGATTTTCATGGCTCTGTCTTCTAATGCTGGGATTAAAGAAAAGCCACCTAACCCCACCTCCCTAAAAGCATGCATTTACAATTGGCTCAATTGCTCATGACCATCGGTGTGCCACTCCCTGGCAGTCCTTTCTGCACCTTGAAAGCCGAAATGAATGGAAAAAAATGTCAAAAAAAAAAAAAAAAAAAGCTTGTCATGCCTGTCCCCAAGATTCCCCAGGTGACTCCTTCTTGCAGTACCGAGGGAGGTGTTATCATCCCATTTTCCAGGAAAGTATTTTAGACCTTTGTATCTCAACACATCAACAACAGAGCCAGAGCCCAAGTCTGGCTGAATCCAAGGCTGAAGCTCCTCCTGCCCATCCCCACTGAGACACAGAGCAGCAACCGGAGGATTCTAAATCGTAGAATGCATCCTTCCTTTCTCTTTCCTCTATGCTCATAAGAATATTAATTTCCTTTGTCATTGCAAATACAAGCATTGACTAAGACACACATCATCTTCCAGGTTTTGAATATGAATGACTTTCTTCCCTGCTGCCTGTGTAGAACCAGGGATCATCTCTGCCCTTGCTCAGTGTCATCCAAAAGAACATGGTGCTTGTGGAGCAGCAAGCAACCAAGGACAAATTCCCACCAGGAACCTGAGAATCCCAGCTCTGGGCATGAACTAACACTGCACTTTGAATTGGTCAGGAGACAAGAAGACCAGAAAGTGTCTCCTATCGGCCAGCCTAGATGAGGAGACAGGGTGAGAGGGACCCACCAGGACAAAGGAAATCAACTGCTTATTAATTTCCCAAAAGAACCTAATTTTTGTCATTCCTGGGATTTTAAAAGTCGGTAACATTTTACCATTTTTTTCTTGGAAAATATCATGACCAGGTATTTCCAAGATGAAACTGTATGCAAAGAGGAGGCAAATTAACTGAAATGCTCTCAAAACAATGATGACCACTTTAATTAGAATAATATTAGTCCCTACAGGAGTGGAGTTGCAATGAGAAAGGAACACATAAGGAGCTTCAACTCTTTTCAGGATGATGTCTTTCTCTGACTTGATGTAAGATATCTCAACATTCAGTGTACTGCTTCTCTAGTAATCTACACATGCATCTTAGATAACTCAAAACAGATGCTTAAGAGACTGTCTTGTTTCCTGCTGCTGATGCCTCACCTCCGCCACGATGAACATTATTATCAGACCATGAAACAAAAAAGACCTTCCTTTCTTAAGCCACTTTTGACAGATATTTCTCACATGAAGAGTAGCCAGTAGGAAGTTCTTAGGCTAAGGAAATCACTCAGTCAGTAGAGTACTTGCTAAGCAAGTTTGAGGACATGAGTTCAGAGCCCCAGAGCCCAGGTAAAAAGCTGGGTGTGGTGGTTCATGCCTGTAATCCCAACACTGAGAGCCAGAGACAGGAAGTTCTCTGGGACTTACTGACTGGCCAGCTAGTCTGGCTGAATCGATGAACTCCTATCTCAAAATATAAAGTGGACAGAAATTGATAAAAAACCCCAACCTGATGTCAATCTCCTGCCTCTAAATGTAATACAGGTAAGTCGTGCATGTGTGCACACAAAGATATAAAAATAGTTCTTGGATGAATGCTTATATGAGTGTATTATAGATGTATGTATGGATGGTGGATGGATGCATGCATGCATGAATGGATGCATCAATGAATTAATGGATTAACTTTAAGCTTTACTCTGCCTTAATTGAGAAGGTAGGCTTGACCATGCCTATCCTGTAAATATCCTGAGAGTTAAATGCACTGGCTTCTGTAGATTGCTCTCCAGTTCCTCCTTGCACATAGGCAACAGATGAGAAATGGCTCTCACTACATGGTTATTTTGTTCTTTCAACATTCCAACCTTAGTTCATAGAGAGGGGTACCCACTAGTCTACTTTACCACAACCTTTTTCTTTTCTTTCTCTTTATCTCTTTGGAAGGCAGATATAGTGAGGAGCCCTCAGATAGTCATTTTAATGTAATCGCCTTTGAACCTCGAAACACATCTGACAGAAAACAGGATGACACATGCAATTTTACCTTTTCTTCCAGGTAACTACTGTTTACGAATATTGCTCAGTCCAGCTTAGCTTGGGAAAGCTTTTCAAGGCTCCAGTGGTTAATTATAGTTGTCTCTGAGACTGTGAAACCTGAGCCACTCTGGGAGATCAATAGCTTTGACTAGACTGGGAGGGAAGAAGTGTCGCTCAGGCAAGAGCAGCTGAATGCAAGCAATCCCAGGAACCAAAGTCTCTGGAAGTTAGTGGTCTCTCTCCAAGTTCTATTTGCAATAGAGAATAGCTCCTGCAAACCTTAGCTGGAACAAAAGCAGCATGTGATTCTGAAAGAAAACCTGGTGGGTTAGTCACAGTTTCCCCAGAGAATCAGAAATAGTATAATAAACATAACATACAAATACATGCAATAAACATAATATGCAAATATATACCTTATCATACATAGTATATACTATGTGTGTATAGCTATCAAGAAGTTTATTGTAAGGTATTGGCTTTCCTCTGCAAAATGAGGATCTTATGGCTGCTGATAGGTTGCAAGACCAGAGAATTGGATAATCAATGGTGTAGATTTCAAGCTAAGGCTGATGGCTTGAGAATCAATAAAAGCGAATTCAAAGGGCTAGAGTACTAGCTCAAAGAGTTGGACAGAGGAGTCTCATAGTTTCTCTCTTCACTCTGGTTCCAGTGAATAGGAATAAAATGAATATTTTTGTTAGTGTGTCCATCAACTTGCATTGTAATTTCTCCCAGAAAGACCCATAGGCATACCCTGACATCATGTTTCACCAGGTACCTAAGCATGCCATAACACACTCTAGCTGACATGTAAAATTAACCAGCATATTTGGTCTCTCTATTCTGTGGTGGAGGGAATATGACATGACTCATCTATTTCACTCATCCATTTAATGACTAATGCCTGAGCACTAAGCAAGTATAATCAGTGACCACGATCTGACCATCTGAAGAGAAACAGAAGACAAATAGAAAAAGAGGAAACAAAGAAAATATAAAAGGCAAGTGCCCGTTCAAATAAATTTAAATGGAGTGAGATGGTAGAGAGGGAGAAAGCTGCTTACCCTTGGGAAAGGTAAATGCAGAATGAGGAGAAGAACTGGGCCTTACAGAATCCTGAAAGCATCCTGGGAAGAAAAAGCAACTAATACAAAGGTGCTGGGTGGCAATTTCCTCTGAGACAAAGATGATTCAAGCAGGAGAGGGTTACTTTGGCTCGTGGTTTAGAAGAAGTACAGTGCATCTGAGCAGGAAAGACATGCTCACCACAAGTCTCTGTTCAGGTAGCTTTAACCATCAACTCGACACAGTCTAGAGTCACCTAAGAGTCTTGGTTGAGGGATTACTTAAATCAGATTGGGTTGTAGGCACATCTGTGTGACACTGGCTTGATTGTTCATTGATACTGGAGGATCCAGCCTACTGTGAGTGACATCATTCCCTGCATTGTAGAAGCATGGGTCTGTGAGTATGCCAGCCAGCAACATTCCCCTATGATTTCTGCTCCAAGTATTTGCTTGAGTTCCAGCCCTGATTTCCCTATACTACAATGTGTAAGATCAAATAAAACTTTTCCTCTCCTAAGTTTCTTATCAGACTTCTTTATCTCAGCAACTGAGGCAAACTCAAGAAGGTACATCCAACTAGGAAGCATACTGAACTCAGGCAGGAAATGGAATTTAATTACAACCTTCAAAATGCCTTCCTCCAGTCAACCCACTTCTTCCAACTAGGCCCCATCTGTTAAAGATTCCACAGCTTCTTAAAGTGCACCATCAGTGTACAAGCCCTTGAGTTATGGGGGCATTCCACATCCAGACAGCGACCTTAGTTATGGAAACTTGGCAAGTGAAGGAAGATTTACAGAAAGTATTAAAGTTGTAGAGAATCACTATGAAAGCCATGGCAAAGAGTTCCCATTTGAACCTAAGAAATATGGAAAGCCTCAGAAATGTTTTAAGCAAATGTGTAATATGTTGTTTTCCATGTTCATAAGATTGTTCTGGCTTTTTGTGGGGGATATGGTATACAGGGTGTGTAAAATCATAAAACCACACCAAAGGGCAGATCAAAGGTTCCTTGACAAACCTGAACTTTGAGAATGCCTTTCTTGTTTGCTATCCTACCAGAAAAAAAAATTCTCTGTGTTCTCCTGGTAATGGGAAGAGAATGGAGGGGCTGTCATTGGTGGCGAAACATCCAACTTCAAGTTTATTCAGTTGCTTACAATGGTGGGAGGGAGACAGACAGATGATGCTGGTAGATAGAACCTGTTATTGAACAGCACAGGACTTAAAGTTCACAAAGCACACATTGCAGCCTTCATATGCTCTCTTGGGCTGAGGTTTTGTTTATTTATTTGTGTAGTTTTATACCCTTCACACCAATTAAAATATCAGCTCCCAGAGGGCAGGAGCTTGTCTGTGTTTTCTTCAATACAGTAGCCAGAGGGGAGACTTGGAAATACTGATGCTTCTTGTTAAATGACTAGATATTGAAAAAGGCCAAAAAGATAGCCTTCCAGAAGGAAGTGTTGATAGAGAATGCTCTGCAAAGATATTGAGGGATTGTGTTTTATGTATTGTTTTTATGCATTTTCATTTCTGCCAACTTTTGTTGACTGACATATTTCTAAATGGAATGGGTTTACATTGGGTAAATTGTAAGTCATCACTAACTGTGACTAAAAAGTGCAGTCAAGTTCAAGCTTTGTAGTACTCACAATGGCTCACAAGGTAACATTGCCACAGTGCTCCATTGTTTCATTCATTCATGCTACAATATTTATTACAAGCCACCCTGCAGCAGCCTTGGTCCTAGGCAATGGAGAAGACTGCTGAAGTATAACTGTCGAAAAGGGTAAAATCATGCAGATGTCAATTAAAACACGCATTAATGATTATCCTAGTTAGCATTGTCCATTTAACATAGCCTAAAGTTATCTGAGAGGAGAGCCTCCTCTGAGGAATTGCCTATACCAGATTGGCCCATGGGCATATCTCTGAGGGACTTTCTTGATAATTAATTGATATAGGATGGCCTAGACCTACTGTGGGCAGCACCATCTGTAGGCTGGTGGTATTGGGCTACATAAGAAAGCTAAAAGTCATAAAGAAAGCCAGCAAGTAGCATTTCTCCATTGCTTCTGCATTGAGTTCTTACCCTCTTCCTCCTCAATGACATACAGTGAGCTAGAAGTGTAACATAAAATAGGCCCTTGGTTCCTAAAATTGCTTTTGGTCAAAGTGTTCTTATCACAGAAACAGACGAAACTCTGACATTTTGTGAGGCAAGTAGCAGATTGTTACTGTCTCAAATGAATGGGCAGACTACATATACGTACCAAGAGATCTGAAGTGATTCTGCAACTGGAGGCAAAGCTGGCTTCTTCCACAGCCAAGAGGCACCGCTGCATAGAACTAGATCTGTGCTAAGCAATTTTAGCATGTAGGTAATCAGGAATTCATTTCAATTGCTACCAGTCATTTAGAGTTGTCAGATAACTCAATACAGTGAAAGGCAAGAGGCTAATTAGTAATAAACTAGACGAGTGAACTCAAAACAATGAGTGTGTTATTAACCATAACTTTTCCATACATAGAAAAAATACTTAAGAAACAGTTTCTTGCTTCTCATAAGTGGTTAGAAAACCTGGATCCACAATGAACCTACTTTGCTCCGGATAGGAGGGTTGTATGTCCTTGTCCTTTCCTGTTTATGAGGCCATTGTGGGAGAACAATAAAACAAACTAACACTTATATATTGGATTCTTTCCAAAAGACTGAGGGGAAAAGCTGTAATTTATTTCTAAAGTGCAGCCTGAACATCTTTGCTTTAATAATTGTATTACAGACTAATAAAGAAATGCACATTTACAAAAAAATAAAATGCAAACCATTTTCCATGGGAATGAAGGAAATCCTATCCTGGACTGTCTACCTTCTAGAACTCTTATGTCTCAACTAGCAAACAGCAATAGTGTGCACCAGCCAGGTGAACAGAAAGAAGTAAACCAGAGGTTAACTGGCGAGGGGCAAGAATGGAGTGCTAAGAAGCTCCTCATCTAAAACACAGGAGAACATGCCTGATAAAAGATGAGAACTGACAGATGAAAGAGGGGTGTTCAGAGGGAAAGAGAGAAAGCTGTGTCCTTAGCAAAGATAGAACAGAGCAAATAAATGAATCCTGCTAAAAGATCAGGACTGGGACTTCTATCTCTTCATCTTAAGTTACTGTTCATCTTGTTTAATGTTTAACTTTCCTCTACTTGCAAAAAATATAACTTCAGTCAATGAAATGTCTGCTATGGGGCTGGAGAGATAATTGAGAAGAACCTTTGTCACTCTTCAACAGGACCCAAGTTCAGTTCCCAGCACCTGTTAACTGTGGCTCCAGGGTTCCAATGCAATATTTGGCCACTGTGGGCACTGAAATCACATGACATACACTTTACACACACACACACACACACATACACGCTAGAGCGAGCCACATGTACACCCCCCACACACACACACACATCCATCTACATGTACAAACACAAGCTTTAGCTTGCAAGTCTCATGCCAGTTATCCAGCAGAGGGTAATGGAAAACACTGAACCAATACTGTGAGCAAACACTGGACAACCCTTTGCCCTCTTTCAGAGGATGATTCTCATTTCCTTTGGCTCAATTCAAGTTCCTGAACTATAAAAGTCATCACCAGTTGAGGATGATTTCCCAGGCTCGTCCTCCAGCAGGTTGAGTTTGTTCAGCATTGTGAAGGTATAAACACGTCTTTATAAGATTTCATTGAGTCTACAGAACTGAAGGCCCAAGAAACTGGTTAAATTTGTGACAGAATGAATATTATTAGTATTTGGATCTTTTCTCTCCATGAGGCTTAGCTTCTCCCCATTGGAGTTTTTTGGTTTTTTAAAAATTTTTAATAGATTTACTTGTATATGAGTACACTGTTCAACCTTCAGCCATGCCAAAAGAGGGCATCAGATCCCATTACAGATAGTTGTGAGCCACCATGTGGTTGCCTCCGAAAGAGTAATCAGTGCTCTTAAACACTGAGCCATCTCTCCATCCCCCTGCCCCCAGATTGAGCTTTTAAGATTTGTCTTAACATTGCCTAGAATGTGGGCCTGTGCTTCAAGTCCTCAGACCTGAGAAAAAATGTACAATATAGGTTAGAGAGATCCGGATTGAACTGGGAATTGTGTTCCGCCAACTTTTCTAGGCTGGGCTCAAAGAATAGCAAACCTTCAAACATCCTCCTACATCTCTTGTGATTTTAAGGTAATTCCCTCTGACTCAGCCCCATAAGTGAGGTACCATTCTCATCTTCCTCATCATTTCCACAGAGAATCCCTCTGTACTTCTGCAACTCTCCTTCCTTCCCTCGTCATACAAGGTAAAGACTTTCTAGCAGAGATTTGCCATGTTCTTGATAGAAATATTGTGGCCTCATGGTAGCAATACTACTATGCATATGTGCATCAAATATTATGTGAGAATACTATCAATGGACAAAAAACTTGAAACTAAAAAAAAATTAAAATAAATTGCTGTTTATGTGTGAAATTTTCAAAGAACAAATATAAGTAAGTAAATAAATAAATAAATAAATAAATAAATAAATAATAAATGCTGTGTATGGCATTCCAATCCAAAAGAAGGCAGACAGACAGTCTGGAATCTTTGCCAGAATCTATTCAGAGATTCTTGGTAGAATCTGAAATGGACTTAATGGCTATTTCTTCTTCTTCTTCTTCTTCTTCTTCTTCTTCTTCTTCTTCTTCTTCTTCTTCTTCTTCTTCTTCTTCTTCT
>JADRCD010216315.1:0-53269 GCA_019843815.1 Montemys delectorum
ACTGTCATGATACTAATGCACATTTTATGTACAGAAATTAATTATGCCCATTTTCCCAATTGTAAATTAAGTGCGAGGCATGTTAACATGGTAACTTCCTGACAGTTTTATACCACCTCCGATCAGTACATCTGGAAAACCTTAAGTGGTGATAAATACAGGCAGCCGATGAACCCCTGACTTCTCTGACTTCCTTCAACTTGTGTCCGAGGCTTATTTGTGTGTGTATGAGAAAGAATAAAGTTATTGGCAAAAATGTGGTCTAAAGCAAATTAACTTTTCTTGTTATTGATTACATATTTGTGAATTTATTTTGTAATTTTGTTAAGTATTTTCTTACTTTATGTTTTACATTTATGGGCCGACTTTGAAAGGCAACTTTGTATTCTGTGTATATGCGTGTTCATTTAGTTACAGGGTTGTAAACCGTTGTATTAACTCTACCTTTTCAGTTTTCATCATCTAAAAAACTGATCTGTGCTGTGTCGTTTATGCAACATTGTCTCCCAAAGTGGCTGTCCTGCCTGCTCATGTACTGGGCCTCTTTTCTGGTTTCATGTTCAGTTAAATTGGGATGGGGAGCTGGAGATTGTGTGTGGTTCTAGGTTTCTACTGTTCTTTCACTTGGAATGTTGGATGATGGGATGTAAACTGGAGGGTTTTCCAGGAGCTGATCTTACTAATAACTCAGAAGTCTGGCTGTCAGTGTGCTGCCTGTGGATCCTGCAGAAGCCACGCACGGGCGCAGGAGGGAGTGCTGGCTGGTACTGCTTGCTCATCGCGCACTTGAGTCTTTTCCTGTACAAATTGCCCCTGCTTCTATAGCCCTGTCCAGACATGTAAGAAAAGCCTTTTCTGTGTTTGAACCCAGGTTGAGATGTATTTACCTTTAATTATTCTAACTACAGGTTTTTTTTTTTTTCTAGCTCTCTTAATGTTGGCAATTTTAGAGACATGTGGAAGCAGAGGTAGACCACTGCCTTGCTGCTTATCTTATTGCTGGGCAGTGTTTCATGGAGTGTGGTATTAACAGCCCTTTCTTAAGACTCTAGGTTAGCTCTGTAATGTGAAACAAGCTTTCTATGGTGTGGGCTGAAGAATTTTCATTAATTGGGATGTATATTGGAACACTGGACAAGGAATTCAGTGACTCCATGTTCATATGTTGGTTGATAGGGCAAATATGGACTATTTTTCTTATATTTTCTGAAGTAAACCTGCTATATACTCGAGTATTTACCATTTGGACCCTTTAAACTTGGATTTTGTGTAGTCCACATTGGGATTGGTCATAGTGTTCCAGTGTAGGAAAGGGGAAAGTGAGAAGCTCAGACTCAGTGACCATGCTGTCTTGGGAGCATGGGAGTGACCAGGTGACCTCAGTGGGAAGGACAGGAATATACTGGAAGGATCTGCCGCCTGAAGGAGCTACTTGGATGCCGTAACAGAGCCCTTCTAAAGTCATGTATTCTGCATGTGGCAGAACCATGGATCCAGCTGTTGGCTTAATCATGTACACATTTTCAAGTCATAGTGGGTACTATGACCTGAAAATGTGTTTGTAGTAATACCTCTGTGTCAGTTGCCAAAAGGAACATAAATTAGGCAATTCTAAGTAAAGAACATAAGACTTTTTTTTTCAAATTTCTGTTAAAGAATTCATAGTCATTACATGTATACACAACAATTACCATGACCCCCAGCAGAGTAGATGTACAGTGACAGCTGACTGGCGTTGGGGGAGGAATCTGGCTCACTATTGTTGTTGCTTTTTTTTTCTTTTACCTTCTCTTACTGTTTCCTTCAAGACTGCCTTAAATTGGAACACCCTCTGTTAGTACGTACATCCAAGTGGATTACAAGCAGCCACAGGTTCCCTTTCCCACTGGATAGAACTTTTCTCAACAGTTCTAGGGAACTATTTACATGGTTGTAAATAGCAGTGCAGTATCTTTTATTGTTTAATGGGATTCATTTTGTCCCTGGGGCACCAGTAAAGAGAGAAGAGAAGAAAGTGAAGGTGTGTTGACGTTTCACAGTGTGAATCCACAGCAGCCAGAGGCAATACAAAGGTAGTAACTTCCTTCTGCTGATCCCTGGCCTTCATGACCATCTCCATTTCCTTTAGTGCTGTGAACACAGCCCAAGCATTCCTCTGGAGAGGTGGTTCTTTTATGCTTTTGTTGTTGTTGGACCCTGGCTTTGGCTCCAGTGACCCCTGGCTTTATCTTTCTTTCCCTCAGAGAATTTCTTTCCAGCCATTGCTTCTTCTCTTTCAGGCATTTTTATAGTATGCTGGTTCTAAACCCAAGCCTTCCCTTAGTCTACCCCAGGATCTCTCCCCATCCTTCACCCCTCAGTAGCTCAGCTCACCTTCCCTGCAGCCACCCCTGTTACATGCCCTACTCCTCAAATATGCAGATTTGGGTAGACACTTCAACCTCTGTTCCCTGTCTGCTTCATCCTGACAACTGCCTGCTGCATTGCTTTTCCTGCCACTCCTGAACAAGCTGGGTCTCAGGGTCACCTTTCTCAGTGCCGTTGTCCCTTCTGCTGGGAACACCAACCTGAGGAGGCTCGGGCGACAGGAACCAACATTTCTTAGCAGCATGCAGGTTTCCCTCCTACCCTGTTGTGACTTTTAAAACCCAATTTTCTTGATCCTGCTCTTCCTCTGTTCTGGAGTGCTCATATGTCAATTTTTTTATCCAAGGGCTTGGATCTTTCCTGTCTGTCCTCTCTTCTTTAGAAACTAACTAGAGTAGTTGTTAGTTAATTGGTTGTCCTAAACTTTTCATTGAAATAATTCCTCTAAAGTCACTGTTTGTAGGTTTTTAAATTTGTAAGTAATTATTTTCTCCACCAGAAAAAAGTAGAGATTAAGCCAATGCTAGGAACTGTTGGAGGTTTGCTGCACTTGGATAGTTTGTTTTGCTTTGATGCCTTCCACCAAATCTAAATTTTTAAGTGCAACATTCTTTCTTAATTGTTTACCACCCTGATGGTAATCCAGTGTTCTGGGTTGGTGGGGGTTAAATTTTAACTCTGGCATTTCATCAAATGAGTGTAGATCACTTGGGTTCTAATGAGTGGGTGTGGAGAGTAGATTGATATTTTCCCCCTACCTTTCATTTTAGTGGGAGTCTGGGCTGCCATGGAAACAATGTAGCAATGGAAGAGGGTATCCAAGGCCCTAGAGTGTAGACTGTATATTCTCATTCCTTTTATACATTAAAAAAGTGCTTATATATTTAAAGGTTAGTGTTACAGAAGTAGGATTGGTATTTTATTCTGAATTAATTAAACTTGTTAGGCAGTGCTGACAGTATTTGTTATACAGTGGTACACTGTTATTGATCATGTTTAAAAAAAAAAAACAACGAAGTTTTGCCTTTGGAGAGTAATTGTTCTTCTGATGCTGTTGTTAGGTCTCCCACAGAGAGCAGGCAGCTAACTACCCTTTCCCTTTCCCCTCCACCTTCTCTTGATGCAGCCAGTGGCATGGCATTCTCAGACTTTCCCTTTCCAGAAGGATGATCATAACATTTCAGTTGTAATAAATGACCATCTCAGACGGGCTATCTCATTTGATAGACACAGTTGACTATAGTAGAGGTTAAGGATGGAGGATGTGAGCAAGAAAACTAACAGGAGCACATCTCATTCCAGAAGTGGGGTTGTGACTGGAGTGTGGGGAGACAGAATGGCCATTGCAGTTGTAATATGGTAAACCTCAGGTTTAGAGCTCCTGTTTGATACCTCCCAAATTTAACTGTTGGGTAACCAGTTGTAAATCCCTTATTCTCTCATGGTAAGAACTGTGTTTCCTACTTGATACAGCCAAGAATTGAATTGGCAGCTTAGAACGCCACTAGAGAAAGCCTGCCAGTATGTGAACATAAAATAACATTTATGAGAGTGGGAAATAGAAAAGGAAAATCAATTGACTGAGATCTAAGTACACCCCTGTTGGAAAAGAGTATGGTGAAAGAATGTAGTGCTGATGTTTGTTATGTTGCAGGGTCAAAAACAAAAACAACAAATAAAACCCCAAACCCTTTATCACAACTTTGATCTTCCAAGGGTAAAATTACAAAGCCATTACAAAGTTTTTACAATGACAAGTAAGCATGATTTATATAATAAAGTATTGTTTGCTTATGCAACTTTAAAACATTGAATTTGAAATGATACAGAAAAGCAGTACTTGCTCAAAGATTAAAACCCTGTCGGAATATGTGTGGTTAGCAGTATGATGCAGTAGGGAAATGAGGGCCCCAGTCCTCTGCCATTCATCTGTGGCTTGAGAAGTCTACAGCCTGCAGAGAGAGGCCATGGCAGTTGCAAAGCTGTGAAGGTCTAATGCAAATTATGCACTAAAACCTTGAAGGTGTAATGCGAATTATGGTGCTGGCTGGTCACCAGGTTAGTTATAGCGTGTTCTTCTTAAGACTATATTCAAGTTTTAAGGTTATATTTCTGATTGATGTTTACTGTCCTTTAGATGGTGAGCTTAAGCACTTTAATTAGTTTCATAGAAATAATAGTTTAAATTAATTTATAGGTGCTGAATTTTAATTTCCTCAACATTGTGTCTTCATAACCCCTTTTTATCTTGTAAATACCAACAGAAGGACCTGGTGGGTTAGCCAAGAGGAAAACTAAGGCTAAAGGTATTGTTTTCTGTTTTGTCAAGCAGCCCTCTAGTGAATCCATGCGCTTGATGGTGCATGGTGTCGCTGATGGAAATGCAGCCACAGTCAATAGTACTGCTTTTTGATTTGGGCGCTCTGTGCTATGAATAGCTTTTTGAAGACTAAATTATAGACTTTTGCTTCTTCTAGCTAGCCTGTAATTTTAATTAATTTCCCTTTCTTGTTACCAGACCTTTCTAACAGCCTGTACATTAAGAGTTTATCAACATAGCTGCCTATGTTTATTGGAATGTGCCTGTTAAATTTACATATGCACATCTTCTCTTGCTTCCTAAAACCTTTTATGGTCTGATTTTTTTTTTTTTTCCAAAAATGTACAGTGGTGAATCCATCATCAGTTGATTTAATTTCTCCCAAGGCAGTAAGGATGCTTTCCTTAAGCATAATAAAAGCCAGTGTGATCTAACACTGAAGGTTAGGTTTATAACCTAGAGCACTGGATTGTTGATATAAGATATGCTGTGTTTGATATTCTAATGCATTAAAATTGCTATACCTCTGTGATGGCATGTGTACACTAACACTGCATTATTACAGCCTGTATATCCTTATATGTAAACACTGATGCTCTTTAGGGGGGATGCATGGAAGACATGTATGACTTTCTTTCAAAATCTTAGGACAGTTTGTGTGTGTATGTGTGTGTATGTGTGTGTGTGTGTGTGTGTGTGTGTGTGTGTGTGTGTAAGTCCTTGGCATATTTGTAATTTCTTGCATGTTAAAATCATTAATATATAAGACTTTTACTCTGGGATATGCAGGAGTTTTAGTTTTCATTTTCAGTTTTAGGTTGAGAAAACTTTAGTTTTTAACTAGTATCTCACCACAATAATTCCCAAGAAGAAAATCATTTTTTATCATTTTATTTTTATATAAGCAATTTTGAATTAAATTGCCAGTAAATTATAATCCTACCCCATGTTCTGTTAATACAATTTAAGCATTAAGGGTATAATTTAAAAAATACAGTACAGAATAAGGACTAACAGCAGTGTGCACGTGTCTTACAATTTGCCATGTCATTACCTGTAGCTCTATGAACAGCCCTGAAGGGGATGCACACGGTTCTGTCTGAGTTTGAATCAGTATTTTTTATAGAAGTTTAATGAGTTTTTTGGTACCTGACTTTCAATAGACCATATAGAAAGGTACTGTCTTTTGTGAGTACCACATGTCCAGAGTTTACCCTGAGTGTCCTTGGGTTATATGAATCTTAGATACATTTTGTTAGGGTAGACATCTTTCACATTTTATTAGATCTTTCATTTTGTTTGTGGCTGTTTAATTGCTTCTTTATACAGTGAGAATCTTTTATAATGTCCTGGTAAGAGCAGGAAGTGAAATGTGAAGCTTTTGCTAACTGCTCGGTTAAACTTTATAAAATGTAATGTGAAAACAGTATTTTATCTGAGACTTGGAAGTATCTGGACTTTCCATTTACTTGCTTTCTCTCTCCCTAAGAGATGTGGAGGATATGTTCATTGACTTGTGTGACCTTCCAAAAATCACCAGGGAAATGTACTTAAAGAAAAGATTACTGATTTTATGAAGTTGACTGTAAGCATAAAAATATTCATAAAAATTGCTACTATAAATGTTACAGAAAACAAAATTTAAAATTTTTATATGTGGATTTTTTTTTTTTTTTGTGTTGTGAAGAATTAAGTGGTATTTACCTTACTTGTGTATCTTTATTCTGAAGGCCTGTAAACATAACTGTTAAGGGCATGACAGTGTGCTCAAGCTGCAAGTTTTTAATTATTGTTTAAAAACAAGTTAAGTTTTGTTTTCATAGTACCTGCGTTCCTTTACTTAGGACGTTATAGTTAGGAGCTAACTCTCTACTGCCCTAATGGATGGGCTTACCTTTTAATGTTGCATGCCAGCCTGTGTTAACATAAGTCAAGCCATATTTTAAGCTGGAAAAATAGGACGAAATAGTCTGAGAACGTATTTCATAGCTAATACTTTATAGAGGTTTATATCTTTCTTTTTTTTTTTTACTTAACATTTGAACTAGAAGACTAACTCCTGAAGGAGAGAATTCTAATGTTGGGGTGGGTGGGATCAGGGCAGTGCATCTAACAAGGGGCTCTAAGATGCCCTTCTATGACTTAAGAGATGTGGTCAGTAAACATTTTTTCCTTTGATTGGAAAACCTGAAAGCTAAAGAACCCATCAAAGAAGAGCTCAAGAAGGAGAGAGAGAAAGCTTTGCCTAGCAATAATGAAGAGAGAAGAAGAGGGAAGAAGGAGCAAGAGGATGGGAGGAAGGGGAAGAAGAAGAAGGCTGACTCAGACTTATCCCAGAAAGTATCTGCTGGAGGGAAGAGAGACAGAGACAAGGAGAAAGGCAGCTCAGACAAGAGAGCTAAGGTGAAGGAAGGCTGGAAGAAAGCAGCGGAGACAAAGGCTGTTCCTAGTAAAGTGGCTTCCAGAGACAAAGACAGGAGAGGAAGAAGCTCCTCCGGCCATGCAAAGGAAAATGGCCAGAAGAGAAAGAACTGAAGGCCTGCCATTAACACCCAGCAGTGGGTGACCTTCGGGACTCTAATTTGCTGCTAAAGGGCAGAGGAAATCTGGGATTGCTCCAACTGGGGAATGATACATATTAGCCACTGAATGTGTTTATTGGTGCTCAATAAGTAAATTCTGTGAAACAAGTATACTTTGTCATCTTCTCAGTTTCAAAAAAAAAAATGAAAGTTTGTGTTATAAAATGTTATAACATATTTTTATTGCTATGTGTGTACTGTACTATGAATTGTAATGGTTTTAATCCTGTATTAAATTCTCCTATTGAGGTAAGTAAGAAAGAATCCGGAGAGTTTGAGCAGTACTAACTCGCAGCGAGGTACTCAGCTAGGCAGAGTCTTTCTGCTCCCTCCCTGCTTGCCTCGCCAGCCTCTCCCCAACTCCCATGGCAGCCCCAGGCTACTGTCTGTCACCTCTACTGTCTCTGTCACCTCCCTCCTCATTTGTTAGGCCTTTTGCCCTTCAGGCTCCTTCCAAGTTTGCTTCTACTCCATCTCTCCCATTTTCTGTCCAGGTGCCACTCTCCCACCCTTACCCCTTACCTCCCTGCCCCCTTAGGTGTCCTTACTTGCCCCTCCTCCTCCTTCCCTAGCTTCCTATTTTTACGCCTTCCTTCCATTACATAAACAACAACAACAAACAGAGAGCCTGTTCACCACATCATTCTGAGTTCTATGTGTTGTCAAAAATTAAAGAGTTTTATCTAGGAGAACATTTCCAAATGCTTTTATTTATGTTGGCTTTATAGACTGTGAATCATCCAAAGGCTTTGGCCCCACTGCAGCACTGGTGTGTGGTTCACTGTTTTTCAGATGTTGTGGTAAGATGGTATGTATTCTTATGTTTGTATAATGATTATTTACCATTTCCAAACAACCACAAACCTGAGGTCAAACTTCTTAATCCATCATAAACAATTAATAAAAGAAATATTAATGAGCGAGACATTTCTACAAATGTTGTGTGCTGGTCTGTGCATGATGCTTTAATTTATCGTTAGATTACATATTGATTAAAATGTCTGACCAGGGTATGGTGGGTGCCTCTTACCTGTAATCCCAACACTGAGAGGCGGAGGCAGGAGGACCAGGAGTTTAAGCTCTTCCTTGGTTACATACAGAAGCCTGTCTGTGCTATGTCAAGATCCTGTCTCACGCACCACACACACACACACACACACACACACACACACATGCACCACACGCACCGCACATGCACACATACACACGCGTGCACACACACACAGGCACACCAAAACAAAACAATAATGAACTAAAAATAACTTAATAATAGAATAAAAAATTTTATCAGGAAGGCTTTAATTTTTAAAAATAACTTTTTACTTTTTCTATGAAGAGATTTGAAATAGAAATTTTTTCTTTGGCCTAGCTAAAAGGCACTAAAACCAGACATAAGTAAACTTAAATGTAGAACAAATATTTCTTTCTTTTTTTTTTCCTAAAAGCCAACAGCTTTTTTGCTTATAAACAACTGAGCATTAAACTGTAAGAAATCCCAGCTCACTGAAAGGAATCACCAAAGGAGACTTTGTGGACATATACCAAGATCTCTATTACGTTCTTGGCCCAAAGAGATTACACCGTGTGATGACTTGATTCTCTGTGTTGGTTAGTCAGGATATTTTGTTTTGAAATTTTTTTCATCAAATAGCAGACCACATACAAACAAAGTTAGAGGATCTGGGTCTCCACTGACTGAACCTTTAGATCCATGGCTTCTGTAGTTCAGATCTGTGATGAGATATTCCTCCTAGTTTGATTTCTAAAATCCTGGTCATGTTAATTTGGCCCATTTTATTCCTTGCAAGATACAACCATGTGCTATGCAAGAAGACTTCGAAAAGCCTCAGAGACATTGCCTTATTTTTCTGGAGGGTTCTGGTGGAACAAACTCCCTGGGAGAATCTGTTGACTATTCTTTTTTAGATTACTGGTTTTTGAAAGAGAGACTTGGGGTGGGGTATGAATGAGTGACAAAGTGTTTTGACACTTCCCGTTCATGAATGGACTTTTGGGACAACAGAGAACCTGCAAGGATGACTGAAAAACGGCAAGCCTACTATGCAGAACAGTGTCAGTGTCTTCAAAATGTATCCTGGTTCTAGTTTTTTCTGTGAGATACATGATTTAATTTTTTTTTTTAAAGTTACTTGCAAGAAATTTAATGTTTTCCTTACAGGCAGTTTCCCCCGACCTTCCAGAGAAGGGCACAACATTTAGTGGAGACATTTTTATTAATTTTACCTGGGTTTTTAAGTTCAGCGGCAAAGGAGTCTATGGCAGTGCTCAGTTCTAGGCCATGAGAGGGCTTTAGGAACAGGACCGGCATAAGCAGGTGAGCATTGCTGAACTTCGGGAAGATGATGTAGGCTTCCTTAGATCTAGAAGTAATTCTTCCTCTGAACAGCACACCCAGGAGTTGAAAGAGAATTCAGGGCGGAGAAGGGCAGTCACAGGAGAAGTGGCTCATGGCACCCAGCGGAAATACTGACACATTACTAAGCACGTTACAATTTGGGAAATGTTTGTGAGTCAGGACTTGATTTGTTCTCCCTTTCTCTCCTTTCCCCTGTCAGTCTCTCCTTTCTCTCTAGGATACAAATGGTTACACTGAACTTTTTTTGGTATTCTCTTCTGGTCCAATGTTTTAGCACCCAGATTTCAGTTAAAGAGCACAGGTGGAGCCCCAGCCACAAAAGCAAGATAAAGCTGGGCCGTGACTGAGGTTGAAGATTCTGTTGCACTCCCAGATTGACTCAGGTTTATAAATGTGGTAGTTCTTATTCTTCATACTGCTATCTGAGGATAATTAAATCCTACAGTTTCCCCTTGTATCACTCTGCAGAGCTGATTGAGTTCTCAAAGTTTGCAGGAAACATGCTATGCTAGAACCGCTTTGCTCCCTAAGCTTTTAACCTCTGTAGGTCCTATGGGGATAAGAATCCCCCTTAGGTGTTTCCATTGATTGAAGGAAAGGGAATAAACAATTAAGATTTATCATCTTAGGTTATCTGTAGTCCTTTTTCCATATGCTGGGTGTATTGTCCCTTCTCATCTATTTCGTCCTCTGCTAATGCCATTTGGAAATATTCTCAAAATTGATACCTTGGGTGAATTATTACAACACAACATACATGCTGGCACTTGAAGTTTTTCTCATTTGTTGGTAGATTGTGACACCTGTGTCAGAGTGGCTTCGAGAGTCCATGTAGGCTGCACATGTGTGAGCTGCCAACACTCTTGGCTCTTTAGGTTCCTTTTCTTCCAAGAACATTTATGATAATGGACCCAGGGAATCTCAGTGAGGGGCCAAAGAGAGAGGCATGGGAGCAGAGCAATCGTTCCGTTCTTACCTCTGTGGACACCGACCGTGTGAGACGAGTGCCTTAAGTTCTCAATCCTTTGTACTGCATGCACATGTCTTCACGAAGGGTTCGGCTGAAATCGTACTTTTCCCTGAATTGAGGGTTAGAGTAAATACTAGTAAATACCTGTGAGGCTTAAGAATCGAAGAATGTTCAGGTCTCTATGTCTATGACTGGAACACAGAAACAGGATTTTAAAGAGTTGACCTTCAGTCAGCCACACGTAAGAAAAAAAAGTCTTAAGTTTTGGACTCAGAACATGTTTTCCACCCAGGAACTTCGTGCTCTTTAGGGGTTGTCAATGAAAACATATTCAATCACAAGTGCCTGGTTCAGCATATGTCAGTTACTGTGTTACCATGAAAATATTCGTTATTGTTTCTTCAGCAAGTGAGAACGTTTGGGTATTTGCCATTACGTGGGGGCTAGTCTTCTGGAATGTCTTTGGTTACCTGGGTGAGTCCATTTCAGTTAGGTTACATAGAGAGTTTTGACGTCTCATGCCCTTGAGGTCTAGGGGAATGAGCTTAGGTGGTGATTCAAGTTCTACTAAAACCTTGGACCTCTGTGCTCATCTGTGGGCCCTTCCAGAACATTGTCTTCCTTCTCAGACGGTCATGCACTCCTGGTCAGGTGAAACCATACGGAAGGGTCTAGGCTGGCTGCAATGGATGAGACCTGAGCTGTGAACAGTGCCCACTGTTTCAACGTGGGTGAAGGAACACTGCCTCCTCCCTAGGGGAGGCAGACAAGGTGCAGGCAGGCAATGATCCCGCGCTGTCCTGCTGCACTCCAGGCTGGCAGGCTCTGCATTGGTTTCCAATTCTTGCCTCCTTTCTTTGCCCCTGCCCCAATATAGAGAGTTGAACGTGACTGGTCGGAATGGATATTTTACTGTCAGAAGCCATGGGACAGAGATCTAATTCTGACCCTTGACCTGCAGGAATTTTAGACAATGAAAGAACTTGGTGGATTGACAGTGTAATAATCAACACACTCAGGCTTGCTTTATTGTGAGTTTTCAGTCTCTTCCTGGTCTATCTGGAGAGAGCATTTCTATTATTATGAAGCTGAAGGGTAAGTATTATATGACAGTTAGCGTTTCACACAAACTTTTTTTTCAAGGGCTTGGGGATTGACTGTAGACCCTACCAATCCTTAAACAAAGGCTATTCCTTAATTCCTTTTGTTCCTATTTTGAGACAGACTCTCACTAAGTTGTCCTGTTCGTGTCACCTGGACCTCAGGCTGGACTTGATCTTGTATCTTCCTGATTTAATCTTAACCTCCTGAGATTGTAAACGTGCACCACTACCCCAGGTTTCATGAAAAGTTGGAGAAAAAAAAAATCCTCAGTAGTAAACCGCAGTCCCATTTCCTACTTGCCCAAGGATAGAACCACATAAACTAGAGTTTTGTTTTTTATTTGGCTTGATTTTCTTTTCACAGACAATCAATTTCTGCAAGAGGTTTTACATTCGTGAGGTCTATTTAAAGGTTTTGTTATTTGTGACAGTGGGGTCTTCTAAATGCTGCAACAGTATTTCTCACTGACTCACTCTCCCTTGATACCCCTCTCCTACCTCTGCTCCCCGCCCCCCCCCGGAGAATCTGCAGTGTCACCGACTTGATGGGGACACAGAGATGGGCTGTCAGGTGGCCACTTCCCCTAGTGAAATGCTGTGAGGTAACGAAGGGCTGAGGTAGAAAAACAAAGCTCAGGTGATGCTCCTGTGGCAGTTCCCTCTGCCCAGCCCAGCTGGCTCATGAACACCTGGGGTGTGGTGTATGTGGCTTACCTGGGAGGCTGGGCACAGAACCACAGCTGCAGTGCCCCAGTTCCTGTTCACCTTTGCTCTCAGCCTGTGGCTTGCACAGTACCTGGCCCACGACCAACAGTCTATAGCCAATGTTTGCTCACTGAATGGGGACTATGCACAATAGATAAGCTGAAAGGCCCTAGGTCTTTTAAGGCAATTGAAGGCCCTTAGAAGAGAAACATTAGCTTTCTAAAAGAAAAGCCAAGAAAAACTTGAATAACTGCAATTTTGAACTGTTCCTATTGCTCTGTGTGCAAGAGGTGGGGCAGGAGATTTGTTTTTTTGAATAAATGAAAAAGTAAATTGGGGCAGTAAAACCCCCCACACTTTTACTGGGTCTAAATGATCTTCTCCTACTTTCTTGGTGGAAATCAAAGGCGTATTAAGGGCCAGTTGCTAGAGGTGAGATGTGGATGCACGCCGCTTAGTTCAGGCAGCAGAGCTCATCCACACCTGAGTGCTCAGAACTCCCTTAGTTCTTGTTCCCATGACCGTAAGGAGAGGAGACTCTGGCTAGTTCTCAAGGTCTCCTTGCTGGTCCTGAATCCAGGCTGCTGGGAAGGAGCCTTCTTGTCAATATTTGCACAGTGACATACAATTCCTCTTTCTGAATTTTTGTTGTTTCCTGGATCCAATAAAGAACCCTTAAATAAAGAGCACTCCTATTTTATCAAAGGGGGCAGCTTTTGGTTCTGGTGATCTCAGACTCTTTCTTAGTTCTGAGTCTGTTGGTGTACCTAATAAGATCTGTAGTTACTGACTATACAGGGCAAGAGCAAGGGACACTTTAGCATCATCAGGTAGCATCTATGCCGTCTTGGTGTATTGAGTTCTCAGAATATCTGTTGGGTTTCACGTGCTTGTTAGCCTTTTTCTCGGGATGCATTGATTTGTATTGTTAGGCCATATGCATGAGGATGCAAGCTGCTTGTCTTGGCATCAGTTCTGCACAAGTGACAGTAGCTGGAGGAACCTGGAGGGGTAAGATCAACTTTCACCTAGCCTCTACACCATAGTATCAATACACTGAAGACTAAATACGTTTTTAAAAAAGTCTTAGGGTTTAAATTTATGTAGAATTTCTATTGTGTTGGGTAGGGTTAGCAACTAGAGATGACAGGAAGTGTGCAGGAAGAAGTGTATAGGAGATTATAGACTGTGCCCAATTCTGTTAGGGACTTGAACAGCTTTGGCGTTTTTATCTTGAAGGTCCTCTGTTTAATCCTCCGTGGATACCAAAGAGCAGTGTAATTCTTAGGAAATGTGATTCATTCTTCTTGGATGGAAGAGACCTAGTATCCTAGGGCATTTCTGTGTTTAAACCTACCTTTCCTGCCCCATTGACTCAAGCTTCTAAGTTTGCTCTTCCGTTGCCTGAGGATTGTGTGTGCTCATGGCCCTGCCCTTCTGACCTTTAGAAGTCTGTTGAGATCCGGTTGCTGAGCACTTTGCTTTAGGTTGCCCTCTTGACCCAGCTTCTCAGTAGCATCTGTTCCACCTAGTAGCCTGTGTGGTCTCTGCTTTCTGTGTTTTTAACTTGTCCCTCCTAGAAGGCTTGTATTGCCCATGCTCACTTACTGTGGCAGAGTTCCTTTTAGTAACAGCTAATGGATATTTGTTTGATGTAAATAACTAACACATTTATGAAGTGTGAAGCTGTTATGTTTATGGAGGTAGATATATTATTTTGTTCTCATTCTGGTAGGTATGGTTGGATAAGCCTCGAATCATGCAAAGCAAATCATTAATGGGCCCAGGAAAATTGTGTTCCGTGTCAGGGATACTGTGAATGGCTTAAAGCAAACACAAATGCAGAGCAGTTTGAAAGCCAGTTGAGTGTGTGTTAGTAAAGGGTGAGGTTGTAACCGTTCATTCACACTGAGCTTCATTAACATTTGGTAGGTTCTTATATTTTTAATTAAAATTAAAGAAACAGCTATTTATAAATGTAAATTTTAACTTCTAACTTATGTAATGAATCTACAGAACAAAAAATCAAGGTGTTCTAAGGAAAGTTTTAAAATTTTATCCCACTGTTGTCATTGCCTGATGACAGTCAGACCTCAGTAGTGTCAGTCAGTCAGCCGCTGCAGTGGAGTGCAGCGTGGCAGGAAGAGTCAGTCCCTCAGGGTTCCTGAGCAGTCAGGCAGTGGCCCTTTTGCTTTTGGATATCTCATCTGGAAGAAGCTTGCCTCTGGGAGCTGAGTAGGGGCTAAGTCTGAGGCTAAGGTAGGGGCTGGGAGCAAGCCAGCCTGCATCTGCTCTACCAATTAGATGGGAGAGAGAGGGGGGAGGAGAGAGAAAGAAACTCAAACAAGTGTGAATCTGGATGTAGCGCTGACCAGCTGTTTGTAAGTATGTTATTTGAGTGATAGTTTGGGTGGAAATGAATCTGTGCAGTATTTTTCTTTAGTGACATTTTCCATGTTTTTTATCCTTTGGATTGTAATGATAAATGATTCCCAGTTGAGTTACAGAAAGCTGCCTCTTGGTGTATTGTGTTTGAAAACTTAAACTGGTACCTTTTAATATTGTTGTATGTAGCCGCAGGGACTAGACCACAAACTGATTACATTTCATAGTGCAACTTTAAATATTCATTTCCAATTCCAGCCCTAACCCTTTGTCCTTTGTACTTCTCAATAAATGAATCAAGCTTTAACAAAAACAACAAAAAAGCCTCTTTCCTCTCAGTCTGAATTGGTCACATGCGTTCTTTATGTCTGCTTTTGTGAAACAGGACTGACTGGACAGGGAGGGCCAGGGCTGCTTCTCCCTGAGTTATTAAAGCCATTTCAGTGTGGCTTCTTGTTAAAAGTTTATAGGGGCCCAATGAAGGAGGTGTGTAAATAAGGTTTTTCACTGCTTTGAAATTTATAATAAAGCTTATTTCTGTCCCCTCTGGATATAACACTGGCCAACTGTTTGTCAGTATGTCGTTTGACTTATGGTTTGGGTGGAAATTAAGCTGGGCAGTATTTTCTTTTGTTAAATGTTTCCATTCTTTTTATCCTTTGGATTATAAAGATAAATGACCCCGAGTTGAGTTACAGAAAGCTAGCTCTTTGTATATTGTGTCTGAAAACTTAGCCTGGTACTTTTTAAATACTTATATCATTGCTTTCTTTTTCAAATGAGATGGATTTTTCCAAGTTTGGTAAGAATGGGTTTTCAGGCACTTGCATCTGCCATTGGACTGTCGTTGAAAACACACATGCAGAGCAGTTTGAAAGCCAGTTGAGTATGTTATTGAAGGGTGAGGTTGTAATCATTCATTCACATGGATACACGTAACTGTTGCAGGATACACACTAGGCACATACTGATTCCACCTGGGGAAACTAGACACGGAATACCAAAATCGTGGACACAGTCGCATCGCTTGAAAATAGTAACAGCAAGATTGTTGCGTTCCTCCTAGGAATCTCTTGTAAATTGTAATAGCAAGATTGTTGCAGTCCTCCTTTCTCTCTGGACATCCCTCTGCCAACCAGGCATATTTAAGGCACTCTGGGCCTGCAGTGAGCCTCTGTAGCAGTGGGCTGCTGGAGTGGGCACACCTGCATGCCCTAGCCCTGCAGGAGGCATTTCTGTAGCAACTGCTTTGGCCAACTGCTGGTTGAAGTACTGAATGCTGAGACAGAACACACAAGTCTGTGGAATCTTAAGCCTCTCCTGATTGATTTAGCACAACTCATCTATTGAGAGTTCCCGATCAACTGCCAGTCGACTGCCAGGTAAAAGTGTGGGTTATGTCAGTGAGAAAGAGCTTTGTAGTTTTCACACTGTAATTCAAGTAGATGTGAGGCATTGTAAGGGTTTTTAACCTTACCCACACTCTCAGCAAGTGAACTAGTTTGAAATCTCTTTTATTGATAGGCTGTACTGATGTATAGAACATCGGTGTGTGGTGGGGGAGTGTACAGGGAGTGTTGAAATTGAGGAAATAGAAGAGAGCCGGACCAGTCTGCTGCTTTTGCAGTCTCTGTAAGAGTGTAGAAGTGGCATCTGACAGAAACACGAAAAAGAGACCAGACAGAAGAAAAAGAAGTAAAATGCTTGAGTTGACATAAGGGGAACATGAGCATTAGCTGTACAGTGGTACCTACGATCTGCAGAATGTGAGAGCTGGCATGACCTTTCCCCAAGGACCACTGTGCACATCTTCCCGGATGCCACCCTCATTCGACTCTCAGTGAGGGCAAAGAAGCTCTGGGCTCAGCAAACAGAGTTGGACTCTTAGTCCTGCCTTGGTTTCCTGAACAGCTGCATTAAGGATTTACCTTATATTCTCTTCCACATGTAACACATCAAAGCACTAACTTACCGTTTAGGTGACTTTAAAATCAGTATTCATGTTAACTTGCTCCCTGCCTTATTTTTCTTACCTTTTTGTTTTGTTTTGTTTTTGAGCCTGGTTTCTCTGTGTAGTCTTGCCTGTCCAGGAATTGCTCCAAGACCAGGCTGGCCTTGAACTCATAGAGATCCACTTGCCTCTCCCTCCCGAGTGCTGGGATTTAAGGCATGCCCCACCCCTGCCCAGCTTTCCTTACTTTTTTAAACGGACTTTTCGATACTTTTTAGTTACAGAAAAATAATATAGTTGCTTGTAGGTGGTACTTTGTGAAACTTGTAGTGAGTTACATATGATTTATTTAAAACTCTAGTATTTCCTGAAGAATCAAACGTTACCGGTGAAAAGTGAATTCAAGTGTACAGCGTGCACAGCCAGCTTCTGAGCATCTCACGGTTCCTTCTGCTGGGGACTGAGCTCTGGCTTAGGAGGTAGCCATCCTCTTAAACAAGGGAGGAGCTTGGACTCACACTCATCTTCTTTTGGCAAGGCCAGACGTGGTTATATGCTGTGAATATTTATCAGTGCCCCTTTAAAAGTCTTAAAGAGACACGGTACTGGAAAGCCTGAGCTTCTTGTCCCACCAACCAAATGTTTGAAAGTTACCTTTTCTGATTTGAAGTATAAAGATGATTTTTAAAGAAGTCTTAGTTTAACACTGTGAATAAAAAATGCAGGCCTTAAAGAAAGACCTACTTCTGAGAGGACATTTCCACTGGAGGAGGAGGAGGCAGAGACACAGGCTGAGCTGGAGGAGCAGGCCCCTGAGGGGGCAGGTAAGTGTCCCTTACACTCTCCAGGGCTGCTTGGCCTCTAGGTGTCTTTGAAGTTCCAAACGCATGTCTTACCCAGTTGTTCACGTCATTTATAAAATGAGCTACCATCTGCTTTTTTTTTTTCCTTTCTGGAATTAAAATAAATAATCTTGTAGTGAAAATGTGTCTAGGGTTATTTTAATTTGTAATGAAAATTCCAAGGCACAAATTATTGTCCATTGCCCATAACCATGCAGTTGAGAACAATAGAAGCCAAATGTGTCCTGACTCTAATTCCAGCACTCTGACCTTATTATATCCAAAGTAGAAACAGACACAGACTATCCATAGCCTGTTTGTTGTCTGCCACATGAACAATTCAACCCCCTCCCCTCCACACCCCTGCCTGTGCCCAGAGCCTCTGTAGACCTCCTTGTTAGGCTGTTTCTGTCTCTGGTGGCTTCGTAGATCAGTTAATATTATTTCCATAAAGGGACTGTGTCTCATAGATTGGGCGTGCTGATGTATTTTGATAAATTGGCACATAACATTTTAATCCATCACCATTATTTTCTGATTGTGGCATAGTAATTATAGAATATTAGCCTCTGTATTTTGTCACAATACTTAAGAAAATTGGTTTCATTGCGCCACCTATTGGAAGAGCTGGGTATGACACTTTATTGGAAACAGTACACAGTCCAAGTTGTGCTGGTGAATATTGCTTGATTTTCTTTGCTTTGTTCCTTTAAGGAATGATACATTAGTCTAAGTTTTATTATGTGTTCACTTCAGAACCTTAGGAGAATTTATTGTATCCCTCCCATGCCTGTCAAATTGGTATAGGGTTTCAGAATCCGTAATAATTTTTAAAAAGGTCTTTTATTTAAATATTTGAATTTAACACATAAGATTCTACTTTGTGCTAAATAAATTTGCAGTTGAGAATAGTTCTTGAGCAAGCCAGGCAGTGGTGGCGCACACCTTTAATCCCAGCACTTGGGAGGCAGAGGCAGGCGGATTTCTGAGTTTGAGGGCAGCCTGGTCTACAGAGTGAGTTCCAGGACAGCCAGGGCTACACAGAGAAACCCTGTCTCGAAACAAACAAGCAAGCAAACAAACAAACAAAAGTAATTCTTGAGCAAGTACTGGGTCTCAGTTGTGCCATGTGCTCTCCATTCTTCCCTTTGGTTATTAGCATCATTCATATTCTTTGCAAATGATTGCTAACTCCCAGTGCCCACTGGGGTACTCTTAACCCCCATTTCCCCCAACCTCTCGGCAGTGTCCTTTCCAGACTGCATTCTGCTCTCTCAGCTGTTCTCTTGTTGACACTTTAGTTCTTTTCCTTCTCTGGCTTCCTCTGCCTTTTTCACAGATAGAGCTACTTTTCTCTCATACAAGGCAGGAAAATGAAGCCTTCGGTGCCCTCCTGACACCAGCTCCCCCCGACTGTGCCTCTTCACTGTAGGGACCACGAGACAGAGTGCACAGGGCAGCATTGCCTTTTTTATTACTCTCTGTTCGTTTTTTAATGAGTTGTAGCCCACCTCCTGCCTCTGCCCCATCCCCAAGGGAGAAGAAAAGTTATGTATAGAGTCAGAAATGAAGTGGCAGGGAGTATTCACCTGGTTCACTGGTAACATAAGGGTCTGGAAAAGTGTGGAGGACCCCATTTGTAGTTCTTCATCTGTGGCGGCATCCGAGTCAGTAAGGAGCCGCGTATAGGAGCGGAGCATCCCCACGCCTTGTCTAGAACCTTCCCGTGGCGCACCGGGTGCTTTGCCAGCGTTTGTGAAGTGGCCCAGTGAGGAGGCTGTCACAAACACTGGGAGACAGTGAAGCCAGAGTAGAGATTACAGGCCTGACATCAGGATATCAACGTGGATGATGAGTGAAGCAGACATATAGAATCTTTATGCTTTAAAAAGGTTTTACCAAGTGACTAGCGTAGCGCGTTAAACCCTTCCCCTGCTTGAACTTTGAATTTGTTCGGTCTGTCAACGGGAGGGCTGTGCTTTGTAGCTGCCATCATTGGCATTATCCCGAATGAGCCACTGGTGGTACCAGGATGAAGTCTATCGCTGTTATTCACCAACCTGCAACAGTGTTGCTGTAGAAACAGCTTGCTGTGTACTGTTGGTGTATATCTCATAATTGGATAAGTGGAGGGGGTGCTGGGAGGATGTCATCATTAATGGCCACTTTTATAAGTCGTTATTATTTGAGTCTGGGGTCTGACTTTCAAACGCATTGTTCTGAGGCTGACAAAGGAGGTCATTATCATGTAAGGTTCATATTGGTGTGGACCACCCCTACTCACTAGGGTCCTCACACCACCAGTCGTGGCCTTCTTCCTGTCAGGGGTTCAGACCTGGTCACGTTGTTTAGTGTGTATTAAACTTAGTCTTTTCCAGGAACCCTCTTTATGAAAAGTTCGCCTTTGCTTCTAACATAAATGGAAATTTTATTAATTAAAAGTTAAAAGCGTTGTCTCTTTGACTATTTCTTAAAGGAAAACCTTATGTCTAAATTAGATTCTTTCTTTAAAAGTCTTTTGGAAAGTCTCTTAAATGTTTAAACCTACTGAGTAAATAAGGCCAATTTTAAGTATCTATGTTTGCTGATGTAGGGGAGTGAATGCCATATGGATAGGAAAATACAGAGCCTCTTAGCCAAATGTTGTCATTGCAATATGTGTGTAAATGCCATATTTAAGTGTTAGAATTTCCTATAATACTTCAGCTTTATTTATTTATTTATTTATTTATTTATTTATGATTTGTAATTATTTTAGAAGTCCAGAATGTTGAAGATGAAGTAAAAGAACAAATTCAGTCCCTTCTCCAGGAATCGGTACACATAGACCATGGTATGAATTCAATTCTGTTTTACACAAGTTCCTAAAATAGTTGGGTTTCTATAACTACATTCCAAGTAATTATAGACTGTTACTTCGAGGGGGACATTGGATATACTTTTCAAAATCCCACTTCACTGTGAAGGGGTTTAATGGATACATTTAACCTAAAAATCATATGAATAAATGAACATAAATAAGTTCTAGGTTTTACCAAGAATAAATGGAGAGTCAGAGTAGAGTGACAAACACAGGCTAGTGACCTCTAGCTGCTGGTCTTAGAGTGGTCCTCCGTCCTTGGGAGCCATCGTCTAGGCCTGTGTGCATCAAAGAGACCAAATTTAAAGTCATCATGGCTCATGAAAGTCAGTTCTACAAGGATGGGGTGCAGAAGAGTGGAAAGTCCAGCAGATACTTGGTGGACTGGCCCAGGGGCTAGGGCACGTGTGATGAACAGCTAACCAGAGAGGAAAGAATCCATCCGGGTTCCCTGCCTCACTTTCTTGGTTCTGTATGCTTAGAGAGATTTTCTGCATAGATGGTTACACAGGTGGTCCATGGCTTCAGACATCGTCTAAGTGTTCCTCAACTTCTGTACATGTTACTAGTGACTCTTTAGAAGTCTTACTATACCCAGTTACAGCTCCATTTGGGGATGCCGTGGGTGGCTCATACTGAAGCTGTGTGTTGTAGCACAGGCTTTCCTTCCTTGTGCAGCCTCTCGTTAGCCCCTCCCTATGCCAGTTGCTCGCACTTGAGCTTTTTAGATGCTTGTTGATGGCTTTGCCAGGTCTACAGTGGCTCAAGTTAAAACTCTGTGCACTTTCTGTGGTTTCTTTGCTCTTCTAGCTGCAAGCCCTGTCCAAGTTGCTCTTGTGTTCTGACTCTTATTCCTTAACTGTATCTGTTACTTCTTGTCATGGCCCTGAAGTGGCATTTGTCCAGGTTGTGTTTCTGTTCTCTCTTCTCTATACTATGTTGAGTGTGGCTTTATCGGTTAGGCATGCTCACACAGTCTCTCATAATGATTTCGTCTTATCTGTCCTGAGGTCTTTGCGTCCGCTGTGTCATCTGCTTGGGGGTTCCTCATTCCTTCCTCATTTCACACCTCATCAGACTGAGCTTGGCTTTATTGGGCCTATTGTCCTGAACCTCATTGCTATACTGCATCTGCCATGTATTAGCTGTGTGGCTTGAGCACAGTCCCTCCTGTTGTAGAGTTCTGTAGCCGCGGCAGCCACTGGGGAAATGCAGTAGCACAGAGGACTGGCAGTGTCTAGTGGAGTGAGTCCAGGATGTGTTTTTTTCTTCACATATGGCTAACACTGGCTCAGCAGTAGACTCAAAGCTACTGGACAGTGCTTTCATGGCTTCTCTACTGGGAACAATGACACATTCATTGAACAGCAGTGCCAACCACAGAACTTCTCTGGATGGGATGAAGGGAGAAGGGAAGAACACTGCACTCACTGTTCCCAGCAATCGGACTTGGTGGGCAGTTTGCTGAGTAGCAGATCTGAAAGGAGGAGAGACTCCAGAGCAGGTAGTGATGAGAGATGGGAAGCAGATCCTGGGCATCCTGCAGCTCTCTGAGAATCCTTGCAATCTGTGAAAACAAAAATAGTCCTGAACCTTACCTTGTTGCTGAGCCCCATCTCATCTTTATCATATACCATGGCTGTAATTTATTCTGTTAAAGGTACAGTAGCAAAATGAGAGTACCATTTTTTCGTAAATATGAAGATTTCGTAGCTATCTTAAATGTCTGTCTTTCTTTTTTTTCTTCTTCCTTCCTTTTTTTCTTTTTTTAAAAATCAATTATAAAAATACAGTATGGATATTATTCCTTGGCATAGCCAACATCACTGTTCTTGTGCTTTGGTGCCATTATCAAATATAATATAAATATAAGTTAAATAAGGGTTCTTGTACCATAAATATGGAAAGTACCATTAAATCTGATGACACATGGCTGCTAGATGACTAATGGGCAGGCTGTGTATATAGTGCTGATGAGCCTGGACTAGAGGGTGATTCATATCCCCAGTGCGATGGAGAGAGATGAAGAGGGATTTCATTAGTAGGAGTTGGACATATTTCCAAACCTATGGACTGTTCATTCCTGGTATTTTAAGGTTTCATATTGTGGCTAGCCCCAGACAAATGAAACTGCAAAATTGCAGAAAGGAAAACTGTAGATAAGGGGCAACTTCTACGAAAGTATCTACACAAATCGGTCTATATGATTTAGTGAAACTGAACACTGCCATGCCCCACTATGCAGAGTAACTAAAGAGGGCTTCCTGTGGTCATGGGGTGGTTCAGTGGCAGTAGAAAGAATCCTACTATTTCTATAGGAATTGTAGTAATAATGACCACAGCTAGATAACCCCGATGGGCCAGGCATATTTGCAACTATTTTCATCCTCTTACCAATGCTATGAATAGATAATTGGAAATTTTCACGGAAGGGAATCACAAGCATGGCGTAGATAATTGTTTACACTCAAAACATCTGGCATAAAGAGCCTAAATCCTGCTGCCTCCTGAGACTCCAGACTCCCAAAATACAGCCTAGTCCAGCTCACTCAGGTTCTTCAACTAAGGCGTTGTTCACAAAAGTAAATCTGCCAGAAGCTATGTCATTGTGGGGTGATTTTAGGGCAAGATCACAGTCTAAACTATATTGAAATGGAAATAACAGATTCACTCAGTATATCTTTAAAAAAAAAATCAGCAATTAACTTTACATCTCTGCTAACTAAAACGCTAAGCCTAGGTCAGTTTGGATACACAATGTGAGGTGTAGCGATGTGACTGAGAACACAGCTAGTTGCTCTCCACATTAAAGCATTTTGTAATTGCTACATGGAATTTGACAGTTCTCAATAAAAAGTCTCCATAGAACCTTTTTTTTTTTTTTTTAATGACTCAGGTATTATAAAGGAGATGTGTGTATTAATAATTGATTTATTTGTTCATATTTAGGAGCATCTCCATTGGCTAGTTATAGTCCTATCTGCTTAGTGTTCAGTACGAGTAGCATGGCGAGGTGCCTGTCCTCCAGGACTTCACATTGTAATAGGAGGTGACTTTCAGACAGACTGGCACCGACCATAGCGGGAAAATAGCTTTAGAGGGGCTAGTGGCAGAGGCTCAGGGGTGGCTGCAGATGAGCCTGTCTAGGTAGGCTGCCGCTGTGGGTCCTTACCGTTCCCCTTGGTCACTGTATTTCTCCTTGCTGAAGACCTTGAAGCAGATGGGCCAGCAGGAGAACCACAGCCGGAGGTCGAAGACTTCCTCACAGTGACTGACAGCGATGACAGATCTGAGGCCCCGGAACCTGGGACAGCTCATGAAGGTAAAACACATTTTGTTTTAGACTGGTTGATAGTTTGTAGTATAATTATTAAAAAATTTACTAAAATTCCTTCAAAAGCAGAAATTAACTTTATCTAAATATTTTGACGATGAAGCTGAATGCTTCAAAATGAGCAAAGTTCTCTAAAGCAAGCGGATACCTGATTCGTTTTATTAATAAGTGGGTTTCTGATAATAGTAAGTGCAGACTTTTGTCCTGTATTGTCTCACCTCGGTGCCGTGGGTCCTGTGAAGTTCACGTCATGATGAACTTACACTCTGTCCCTGGCTTTTGTTCCAGCAGCACCCTGTGCCCTACTGCACAGAGCGCAGTCTGTAGCGTCCACAGCATGGCCCCAGACAGTCTTTGTAAGTAGTTAGGGATCAAGTGTTTTCATCTAGAGGAGAACTCGCTTCTAGAACACTCAGCTACGATTGCAATGCAAAGACAGCCATCAACTGTCATTAGTTGAGCAGAAACATGGCTGTGTTTCCATGGATCTCTGTTCACCAAACCCGCTAATAAATAGTTGTAAAAACTGTAAGTCACAGAACCAGCGAGGCATGTCGACGTCTGATGTAATATGCTGGGAAACTTCTGTGGTAGCCGACAGCTCCTAATTTGTGTGTGAGAGTTTTTAGAAGCCATTATTCAAGTCAGCTTAGAGTAGGAGAGGCGTTCTTCATAGAAGATGGAGAGCATTGATGGGTGGTGGTGTCCACCCAACTATCAGGAATGCATGGGTATACTTCAAACTTATCATTTCTACACAAACATATTTCTAATTTCTGAGTAGAGATGCCCAAGCCTCAATGTCTCTATTTTCATGTATCATGCTCATCCCTCTGCCTTTGGCCAAGATGGCTCAGCATGCTCTACAGTGCCTCAAATGTTTTACTGAGGTGCTGTTTATGCAGCACATTGCAATCCACATGAAGCAGGGAGGGTTTAATGTCAATATGGTAGGAGGTTCAGCTCTGGGCAGGAAGAAATACTTCTAAGAAGTAAGTTGAAAAAAAAAACCCCTTATTTTCTAATATAATCTTTGATAAAACAGATTAAATATGGGCCAAAGAGTTTTATCATTAAAAGTCCTTGGAGATTAAAATATTCTGACCTTCTATATCTGTTAAATAAAACGTACAAAGGTTAAATCATGAAAAACAATGAGGAAGGTATGGAGTAGACTTGTTGGAAGGAAGAGGTCCAGAGGGAGTTCAGGGAGTGGAGGGAGGCGACGACGGAGGGTGGACGTGATCAGAACACATGATGTACATGCATGAAATCGTCAGAGGTAAACGAAGTACCCAAAGGACACAGTGGTGAGATTGAACGGTGGCAATATTATTGTCTGCATATGTGAGCTCAGTGACCTGGGCATTTTCCATGCAGGTGTTTGGCACATGCTTTTAGTCCCAGTACTCAGAAGGCAGAGACAGGAGGCTCTCTATGAGTTCTAAGCCATCCTGGTCTGTGTAGAGAGTTCCACACCAGCCGTAGCCACCTAGTGAGAGCTTGTCTCAAAACAAAGTGACAAAACCATCCAGCAGCCAATTAAAAAAAAAAAAAACAAAAAGTTATCCTTCGTTTCTCTCTGCAAAGATACCCACCCCCCATTCTTGTTCCTGTTTTCATCTGTAGACATGCAGTTTTCACTCTAGAGAGGGGTGAGACTGAGCTAGAGAATAGAGTGCCACAGAGGCTTAGCCTTTGGCACCTGTCCTGGGTTCAGCCCTAGTCCCTGCATGAATTGCCTTCTCCCTTTGCCCAAGAGATTTTGGTGTGCCAACACTGTAGTATTGGTGAGTGGATATAGTAAGAGAATCTTGTGCTGTAAAGTGGAGCAATAAAATGATAGATACTTATTGGTATTTCCATCTTTACGTTAGAAGTTTCATATTAAAATCAATGAAAACCATTGGACTTACCTGAATTTATCATTCAACATATACATGTAGACATATTACCTATCCATACACTATATATGAGAGTAGTAATATCAACCCAATCCTTTGTTTATTTTTCAGAAATTGAAGATAGTTACCATATAGAAGAGACAGGTAAGATTTGTATTAGTTTTTATTAAGCAGAGTGAATCTTCTTTCAGCATCATGAGATAAAATACTATTTATTGATTTTTAGAAAATACTTAATGTATCATATGACATATAGCTAATAATATTATTTGTGTTTTGTATATATATTCATTTCCTGAATAAAAAAAATCCCAAGTAGTGGAATTACTCTGCCAAAATATGCAAGGGAAGTGTATTGGGTTTTGATGGTATATACCTTTAATTTCAGACATATAGTTCAAAACTCCCCTGGATTATGTAGTGAGACCTTGTAAAAACACACACACACACACACACACACTACTACCACCAATACCAATGACACTACCACCACCACCACCACCACTACCACCACCACCAACAACAACAAGAAAAGCAACCTGGTCACTGTGCCCTGTACCTATAATAATCCCAGCACCCCCAGCAACTGGCAGGCTGAGGCAAGAGAATTGCCATGAGTTTGAAGCCAGCATGGGCTATATAAACTAAGACCTGTCTCAAACAAAACAGAAGAAAGGGAAAGAAAAATAAGCAAAAACAAAGCGGTGCCCATTGATGCTTTATAGCCTTAAGTTATTAAGCCAGTGAGGCTCCTTAGCATGCTTTGCTGCCTGCACGGCATAAACCCCAGAAAGCTTGGCGGTAGGTAGCCAGTGTAGACTGACCTGCACTGTCCTTTGGTGCTTGCCCTTGTATGTTTTGAGTTGCTGACTAGTTGAATTGGTATGCGCCACATAAGACCATGGCTTTGTTCCTTTGTGCCTGGATTATACGTGAAGCTATGCTGGAAGCTGCTTTAGCATTAAGTACAGTTTATGCATGCGTGAGCATGGTAGATTTTAGATATGACACATAAGCTTATTTGAGACATTTTAAATGTCCCCTTTCCTAATTTATAGCATCGCAGAACCATCCAAACGACGTGGACGAGATGATGAATGAGCAGGAAAACTCAGGTATGAAGATAATAAGATTATCAATGTATATTTCTGTTGGAGGTTGTGACTGAAGAAGACTCAAGTCAGGGTAAATGGTTTACTGTGATTCCCACAGAGGTCGCTTCATAATTCTTACAGTTGCTTATATTCCCTAGACCACTGAGTCTTATGCATATCATTTAACCTGACAAGGTAAATGAGAAAAGGGCGTGTTTCTTAAACCACGGTCGGGCTGGCATTGTTTGTTTGTCATAAGGAGCACCAGAAACGGAAGTGAGTGTGATGTCATGCAGTCGGACAGGCCCCAGCCTTCACCCTGCTCTTTACCATCTTGGCAGCTGGGCAGCAGCTTGTGGGACCTTTTCCATGGTACATTTTTAAAAAAGAGAATGGTATTATGTGTGTTAGTTTTTATGGCTATGAAAAACTAACAGAGAGGTAATTTTTAAAAGATGAAAGGTGGTTCAGTTTTGCAGCATAAAAGCTTTCTTTGTGGTGCTTTCATACATTTGTACAGAGTACGTTTTGTATTTACACATACCCTACCGTCTACCTTTCTCCAGCTTCCCCACCATTTATGCTTCTCTTCTTTTTTCCAAATAGTCTCCTTTACTTTTATGTTCTGTCCTTTTTCTTTTCCTTTCTTTCCCTCGCCTTCTCCTCCCCTTCCTCCCTTTTAAAACATAGTTTCCATATGAGAAGACTGTGTCTTCTTCACTTGATGATCTTCACTTCATTCCATCGACTTCAAATGACGTAGTTTTGTTCTTTAAGACTAAGGAAGACGGCATCAGTTTTTATTTATGCCACATTGTTGATACCTAATCATTTGTTGGAGGGTACCCAGGCTGATTGCATGACTTAGCTCTGCAAACGTAAGTGTGTGGGTGTCTCTATTGGATACAGACTTAGATTCCCTAAGGTATATATCGTGGAGTGGGGTAGCAGGATCCAACTGAAGAGGGGAGACCTCTCTTAGCTCACAGATTAAGGTTTTTTATTATTGTTGTTGTTGTTGTTTTTGGTGGTGATGCTGGGGTTTGAACCAAGGGATACCTAAGTATTAAGCAAACATTCTAGCATGATACTACTTCCTAGCCCAGAACCATATATCTCAGTTTTGGGTTTGCTAGTGCCATTGCTTTGAACCTGAGGCAGAGCAGCATTTATGCATCAGGAGCAGACTGTAGAGTGAGGCTACTCACATCACGGCAGCCAGGAAGCAACAAGCTTGGGAGGGGAGAACAATGTGCATTCAGAGACTTACCCCACAGTGGTAGCATGACCCACACCTCCTAACACCATGCACCCTGGATGTAATGATGGGTTAATCGGTTGATGGGGTTAACCCTTTATGATCCAATTTAATTGAGAGTCAATAGTGCTACGGACCATTGAGCTTCTGGGCCAGAGCTTCTAACACAGGAGTCTTTGTGGACATTTCATAACAGAACCATGGCAGTGTCTCTCTTAGAATTCATTCATGACTCTTTTAGAGTGGTGTCTGTGATGCACATGCTCTTTGCTATTTGCCAACTCCCTTTTTTTTTTCTTTGTAGATCACAGTGAGGCTCTGACAGATGCTGATGTGCTGCAGCCCCATGCAGGTATTACATGAGCATTGTTAGTCACTGCTAGGTCATGGATGCTCTTCAGGTCACTGTCTTTACTGCGTGGCTTTTTCTTGCAAAGAATAGATGCAGCTTTAGTAGGATTTTTTTTTTGTTTGTTTATTAAAAGAAATGTCAGCCCAGGCTACTATACTCAGCAATACTCTCAGTTATCATAGATGGAGAAAACAAGATATTCCATGACAAAATGAAATTTACACAATATCTTTCCACAAATCCAACCCTACAAAGATAATAGATGGAAAACACCAACATAAGGGGCAAAACTACACCCTAGAAGAAGCAAGAAGGTAATCTTTCAACAAACCCACACAAACCTAATTCCACCTCTTACAACAAAAACAACAGGAAGTAACAATTACTTTTTCTTAATATCTTAATATGAAAATTAATATTACCAACATATCCTAATTGATTGAAATTCAAAAATATGAGGAATTAGAAATTTGTTGACTGTCATCCAATGGTCTCTCTAATTTGGTAATTGGAGAAATAGGTCCAATATTATACAATCCATATACACTTTTTTTTATTAAAATTTTTGTTTGTTCATTTTAGTGGATATAAAGTAGTATGCTAGGATTGTTGAAAATTTCTTTTTTTTTAAAGATTTTTTTTTTATTTTTTAAAGATTTATTTATTGTTATATGTAAGTACACTGTAGCTGTGTTCAGACGTACCAGAAGAGGGTGTCAGATCTCATTACAGATGGTTGTGAGCCACCATGTGGTTGCTGGGATTTGAACTCAGGACCTTCGGAAGAGCAGTCCGGGCTCTTAACCGCTGAGCCATCTCATCAGCCCCCATATACACTTTCTGCTTGTTTGTACATGACAGTGTCATGCTGTGTACAACATAATGGTCTTGAGATCTTGCTTCTCCTAGCTCAGCCTCTCTGTTAGTAGTATTGTTTACTTCATGTTTTTACATTATACTATGATTTTCAGAACAGCTTATATATTTCAGAAGTATTTATACAGTCAAAAGAAAGGTAGACAATTAACTTGGGAGGTGGCTTGTAAGAGAAAAATGAAGAGTGAGACTGAATGCTTTGCTTGACGTTTGTAACTATTGTATCAAGTTTGAGGAAGAGGACTTTATAAGTTACTCTTTCTTTGAGATGAATGCTTGTCAAAATCATCACAGCCAGTGAACCAGATCCTTATCCTCACCTAATGACTGTGCCACCCTCCAAGCAGAACCATTGTTCATTGAAACAGTTGGTGAATGACATCATGAATAGACCATTTTAATATACACACCATTTCATAAATGAATGTAACCTGTTCTTTGTGGGCTGAGAATAAAGTCACTCACTCAAGTCAATTAGTTTTGACCATAGCAGGAAGTCTGTATCCAAAAATCATGCCTACAATTCATTCCTTGGTGCAACAGAACTGTCAACTCTCAGCTTAGCTACGATGGAGGTAAAATCCTTTGGTGATGTGAGGGTCATAGAAGTACAGCCTTATTACAATGAAACCCAGTGTCTAAAAATTGTTTTTATTTTGGGCTTGTACCACAGTAAGAGCCAAGATTTTAAACTCTACTAAGTACAAAACAAACAAACAAACAAACAAAAAGACTTTATATATTTATGTTCATTTAAAAAATAGTAGTAGTGATATATTATTTTAAAATATACAGTTAATATTTTTGGAGTTATTTAAAATTTATATTGAGAAAAACATTTGTATTTTCAGTATTGTTGTAGACAAGCATCTACATAAGACTGTTAAATTGATTGTTGTTTTATATCAAACAACTTTTATAATACTCATTTTTATTGTTATAATATTTTATAAATTTTAAAGAATGACAAAAAAGGTATTTTAGGTATTGAAGGGGGTCTCTGGGAGGAGTTGGGGGTACAAATGGAAGCAAGAATGTGATTTATTTCTATTTACTTAAAAATATGTTTTCAAATTCAGATAAATTGAAATCATGTATGTTTTCTCATCATAATGCAATAAAACTTAAATCAATAAAAAAAAAATACTATGATCTTCTATCTCCTCTCCTACTGGTAGGCACACTAACAGAGTGAGCCCCTAACTCCAATGCTAATATTTTATAGATTACTAGGAGGAATTTCTATGAAAATCAACTTCCTTCTTTTACATTTATTCCTTTTGGACAACGATACACATTTGTAACTGTAATGTTAATTAGAGATCTGTATTTAAGAAAAGATTTTTAAAAATATTTGTTTCTTTTTCTTTAGTTATACAGTTTAATGTTTTGTTTAATACTTATATTAAGTTTCTATTTTCTTTTTTTTGCAGAGGAAGTAAGACACCAAGACTATGATGAACCAGGTTTGTAAATATTTCCTAACCCTAAGCCACTCATTTGTTTAAAAATGTATCCATAGTTTTAAGTATAAAATATGAAGAATTGTGTTTTAAGCTGTAATTATCATGCAGCATCAAAAAGACCAACCATCTTAAAAGAATTTACTTGTGAATCTGGTTATTGCCTAAATAATACCCTATTTTATTTTCTGCAAGTTGCAATTACAAGCTATTTAAAACATCGATATCATTTTGTAGTTATTCCTCTCGGCTAAAATATAAATGAATAGCCTCTTCCATCAGATTTCCTTTCTACAAATTACTCCTCTCATGACTTGCCATGGTATTTTGTCCTGTTGGGGAAGACTTAGAGCTGGTTTCTGGCTGCAGGTCGGGTTGCAGGTTGGGTAGGGATGGAGCGGGCTGGCCTTTAGGGGACTATACTGCTCTTGACTCCAGGCACCTCCAGCACGGTTTCCTTTTATTTTATTTTTTTTTTCCCTTTGGTTTTTCGAGACAGGGTTTCTCTGTGTAGCCCTGGCTGTCCTGGAACTCACTCTATAGACCAGGCTGGCCCTGAACTCAGAAATCTGCCTGCCTCTGCCTCCCAAGTGCTGGGATTAAAGGCGTGCACCACCACTGGCTTTCCAGCATAGCTTCTTAAATTCTATGCAATAGATTATATTTTCCCTGTTTTTTGGGTAAAAGAAATAAGGTTGGGGAAGGTAGGTGAGTTGCTCAGGATTTTATGAGTAAGAAATAGAGTCCGTGATGTGTTGTTTTTCTTCGAGCAACTTCAGGACCACTGTGTGAAGACTGTGTGAGCTGAGAGTAACAGAAGGAAGGAAGAAGGTTGCGAGAAGGGGCTGGGACCCATCTCAGTATAAAGACCCGCTGTGGTCTAGGTGACCGCAGCGTTGAAAGTCAGATCTATGAACTGCAGGAGCCTTCTTCAGGGAGCTGTAGCATGCATGGGGAAAAGAAATATCAGAACTGTTCGTGTGTAGGTCTGACAGCGTAATTTGTATGTATGTGTTTAATATTTGGTAACATATCAAAATCACTATCTATAATCACCATTCCTAATGAGATAAAAATGATAAGCCTAAGTTGTCCTTACATATAGTTGTTAAAAATTTAAAACTCCTTGGCCACTGAGATAATATTTCATTCTTTATTCTTGAATTTGAAGGAGCAAATGGAAATGTATACATAAAAGATTATTTCTAGAGCTAAGGTATGGGATATTTTTCTTCCAATCATGTTGTGTTTTTAAAAAAAAAAAACAAATCACATGATTGGTCTGCAGTGTTCAGACAAGCTCTAGAGGACTTTAAAATCAAATGTGACAAGAGTTAAATTAGTTACTTAATGGCAATATTTTTTACTGGCACAGTACTGATACTAAATGTTATGAAATGTTAACAAGGGGTACTGACTATGCCCTGACCTAAAGGGACATCGGGATCTGGTAGGGAGCTCTGTGTCACCTTGCTGTATGTAAGTGAAGCTCTAGCAGGTAGAAAACTTGGGAGAACATCCTTCACATTTTCCATCAAACTCCAGAATCTGGTGAACACATGGTTTGGCAGAACAAGAGCCACCTTTTTACCTCACCGAGGTCCTCAAAACATCAGTCCTATGGTGCACAACCTGGGAAGTGATGGCACAGCTTCGTTATCCCACTGAGTTATTTATGGATATGTTACCTCTATGTGTCCAGAACAGGTAACTTGTGTAGCTGTAGTGAAGGGCCATGTGTTTGACGTCCTCATAGACTCTAGAATGTAGCAGGAAGAAGAAGTTAGGCAATAATTCCAGTGCAGCCTTCTGTTAGAGTTGACAGGTGCTTATGAGAGCCAGTTTATTGCATGGCAAGTCAGTAATAATAGATACATGCTGGCGTGTGGATTAAATACCTGGAGATGAGGGTGCTTGGTAAAGTCTGACTATGGATTCTCTGGGGAGGAGAGGAATGGAACTAAGATGACCCTTTGATCCATGTGTAGGTGAAGTCAAAAACATTATCTTTATCTTGGGGTGCCACACAGGGGCACTGTGAAGTCAAGTCTGCATTCTTCATAGTGTAACGAGTGTTTTAGTTGACAGATTGGATGGCAATGGTGGCAATTTATGCCAGGAAACCGGGGTATTGCCAGTGAAAGTGGAGGGTGGTGAAATATCTGAGGGTGTGAGAAATACCTGGAGGGTCAGATTGTTCGGGTTTGCTGCATGTATGTGGATGGTGAGTGGGAGAACAAGGTGCTGGGCACTCTGACTCCTGCTGGCTTGATGGAGATTGGGCTTTTTCTCTAAGAGATACTGGGAGGCAGCGAGATCTTGGGCCCAGTTTCTTACAAACTGGTAGTGGGGGTGCTCACCTAAGAGGTGAGACCAGAGAAGCCCCTTGCTGGTGTTCAGCTTGTAGTGGAGTCCAGGGCTTCATGAGATCCCTGGGCTCTAGCTGGTAATTGGAGCCAGACTGCGAATCCTGTAAGGAAAGGATGGTAGGGTCATGGGTCAGGGGTAGGCCCCGTGTCTGAGGGCACATTTCTACTGCCTGCTGAAAAAAGAACTGGCCAATGGGGAAGACTGAGGAGGAGGAAAGGGAGCCCTGCACAGCCAGGGCAGGGGTTGGAGAGAGACCTGTTGCTGAGAGCCCCTAAGGCAGAGCTTAGCAGTATCCTGGGTGAAGCTCGTCCCTGCCCTTCTCATGGGGCTCCTCTTCAGGCACTGATGGGAGTGTGTTGATGAGAGGAAAGGAATGCCAGTTCTTAAAGAAATCTGGGGTAGAAGAATCAGGACATAGGGAGTCTGGCCCAAGAAAGAGCTGGCTTTGCTTCTGAGGTCTGCAGAGGTTTATTTGTACATGTTTAAATGCTAACTGCCCAGTGGCATGATTGTGCTCTAATACCAAGGATAATGTCTGAAAGACCATCAGTATTCAAAAACAGTTCTTTGTTCATGTGTTACTGCATTATAGTCCACTGTGTATGGTAAGCCATGTTACCATTGAGGCTGACTGGAAGGTAGACACTAGAAGCATATTAGAAGGTCAGTTGACTGAGGAAATGGCCTCATGGCCTCATGGCCACATGGCTGCTCCGTGTGGTGTGGGGGAGGGCCGTGGGGACATCAAAGCACAGAAACTCCAATCCCCTGGGCCCTGGTTACTATGGTAAATTAAATGTCCTGTCAGCCAGTTCCTGCTAAGAGGGTACCAGCAGGGGTGTTTGTCTCCAGCCCAATCACTGTGCAAACTAAAGACTGCCTGGTGAAACTGGGATCCTGGGATAATTAGCAGGGGAGAGCTCACACAGACTGGAAAAGCAGAAGAGGAGAATCCCTGTCAATTAATGAGTGAACAGTGATTATGGGAGGAACATACTTCCCCGTGAGGAAAGGAGAACGTGAAATTACCATCTCCCACGGCTACCCAGTAGCTAAAATGTGAGCCCAGACGGTTCGTTTTATAGCTTTTAGCCAAATTCTTGTATCCAGGCCCTGTAATCTACATTTGTTAGTAAGTAAGCCTGAGGCTTAAAATGCTTATAAATGAAATAAGACGAAACCTGTAGTACGTTGTCTGTTTTTATTGCTACTCAGTGCTACATGATTTCTGTTTTCTATTTACTTCGTAGTGTATGAGCCTTCAGAAAATGAAGGGATAGAGATTTCAGGTGAGTCTTTCTTATGGTAACTGCATAGCTCCACAGAGATATAAAAAAATAAATATTTAGCAACTGTCCAACAGGGTTTCTACCCTGAGTTTGGTGCTAGGATGGCCAACAGATATCAAAATTTGAAGATACTCCAGGCCCCTGTCATCAGCACAGCATCTGCAACTTGTAATGAACTATACATTTTGTATTTATACAATGTTTATATGAGCAAGAGTAAGATTAAGCTTTTGAATGCAGTTTAGAACTAGAGTTGATTTTGTGGAATAAATAAAGATTCTTTATGGGAGTCTCCCACAAGGAGATCCAGCCTAGATGAGGCTTTCTGGGTGGGTATTAGCCACTTTAGGTATCTAAGTTATCAGTTCTCAACCTGTGACTTGTGACTCCCTTTTGGTGTCAAATGACCCTTTCTCAGGGAACTTTGAAAGCCATCAGAAAACACAAATATTTACATTACATTCATTATTGTAGCAAAGTTATACTTAAGAAGTAGCAATGAAAAAAATTATGTGGTTGGGAGTCACAGCAACATGAAGAGCTATATGAAAGGGTCATAGCATTAGGAAGGTCGATCTAATATGTTTGGCTTATTCATTTATTTTCCTAGATAACTCCATAGATGATTCCAGCATAATTTCAGAAGGCAAGTTTATTTTCTTGGTTTGTTTTTCTCTGTTTGTTTGTTAGTTTGTTTTTGAGACAGAATTTCTCGGTGTAGCCTTGGCTGTCCTGGAACTTGTTCGAAGACCAGGTTGGCCTTGCTCACAGAGATCCACCTGCCTCTGCTTCCCAAGTGATGGGATTAAAGGCGTGCTCCACCATGCCTGGCTGGTAGGTTATTTTTTAGAAATAATCTTATATTCGACATTGAAGTAGATCAATTTATTCAACGTCTGTGTCAAGATCTGTGTTTACCCAGGGCTTGGGGCCAGGTAGTACTGGGGTAGATAAAGGCAACAGGGTTCTTTTCTATGAGGCTCCTATTCCAGGGGCCAGATATAATAAAGGAAGAGTGCAAAGACACAAAGAGGCCGCTGTGAGAGAAAGAGCTGTGGATGTGAGGCTATCCTTGTGTATGAGTAAGCGGCCACTTCAGAGGAGGCAAGCTGGTGAGAAAGGGTTCCTCTGGGTGGAGATGGGCTGGAGGTTGCATGGTCTCTGATGTTATTTAGATGCAGAGGAGAAAAAATACAGTTATCACTTGGTTTGGTTAATGGATAGATATCCTTGGAAAGGAAGGACTATTTTCTGAAAAGTGAAAGTAGTTGCTTAGACTTTGTTAAGTAGCAGTATTTCAGTACCATAGATCCGATAATTCTTAGAACTATGTTAGAAGAATGTTTCGGATGGGTTGCTTCTGTTGATTTTCACTGTAGACACTAAGGAGGAGACAGGGCAAAGGTGTTTGTACACTCTTTTTTTTTTTTTTAAACAAGTGATGTGCTAAGTCTGGAAGGAGGTCTAGGTCCGGGTGATCCTGGTTCCGCACACGTAAATGGCTCACTGCCCTCCTCCCTAGGGTCCTCAAGTTCACTGTGTGGGCTTGCTGTGTGCTCATCAGAGGGCTATCATAGGAGGGGTTTCCTTGCAGAATTACGCTCAGAGTTTTTAAGTCACATTTTCTGTCAGGCTGGACATAGAGCCCCTGGCATGGGTAAGCATATTACTGCCGAGATGCACTGTGTGCTTTTGAGCTTGATTTGGCAGAGCGTGTGGAAGTGTAATCTGAGGAATGTGTGACTGAAGGGCTAGTGACTAGGTTTACTTTCCTGTGCACACACAATGGGGAGATGCCTGCACACGCCCTGTGTGTACCGTCTGTATTCAGACTGGACTTGTCTTCAGGTACCAGTGATGGTTACATTGAGATTTCCTCTCTTCCCTTCAGTATCTTGAATATCTTTTTGAATTCAATGAATATTAGAAAAGAGAACCCTCAAAAAAACCTTAGGGAGAATTTTATAGAGCCTTCATTACTTGAAAATGATTAACATCATAGTGTTCGTAGAGGAGCAGAACGTATACAATGACTATATATTACAAAAGGGCTATTTATTAGCTTGGCTTGTCTGATTGGGGCTAGGTAGCCCAGCTATAACTGGCTGAATACTAGAAAGCCTGAGGACCTAGGAGCTGCTCAGTATACAAAGCTGTATGCCCCCGCAGTCCCAGGAAGCTGATGAAGACCCGAGGGTTCCCAGAGAGCTGCTGGTCCTCAGAACCTCAGAGACTGGGTTCTGATGGCTTTGGATGATAGAGGTAGTGGGGTAGCTGTGCCCATCGGCAGGCAGGAGGCACTGCTCTTCTTTCAGCAGCCTCTGGATGTCTAGTTGCTGCTGAAGATTCTGTTTGAGGAAGGATCTTACCCCTCCGTTAATCCTGCCTGGGTTAATCATACCCATAGCCATGAGTAACCATATACGATTTGACCACACATGTCTAGGCTTGGAGGCATGGTTCCTTTCTAAGAATTTTCACACATTTTAAGAATACGATAGATTACTGATAGATTACTAATTCTTTCTGGTGGTCAGCAGGGCTGAGAGCCTTATCTATGGCTCTTGCTGTACTGTAATAGCAAAGTGGGAGTTTCATATTTAAAATCACAAACTCAGATACATAATATTTTGATGAAATTTTCTGATGAGTTTGTTGAAGGCACTGTGGCCCGCGCTATTTTCCCGCCGGCAGGAACACACGGACACACACACAGGATCCTTCTGCAGCAAACCTTTATTACCATGTGGCGAGGAGAGAGTGAGCCCTGGAAAATGCACTGCTTATATAAACCCTGGAGCGGCGTGTTCATCTCTGATTGGCTGTTTGCTCATTACCTCATGAGACGCCTCGGGATAGGCTGTGACTTGGCGCTTTCTGGCCCTAGCACATGCGCAGATGGGCTGAGACTTGGCGCGCTCTGGCCCTAGGCACATGCGCAGACTACTTGTTACAGGGAGAAGACACCGGATGCCGGCGCCATCTTGTAATGGAGGCTGCCGGCTCGGGTGCGGCTCTCTACAGGGCACATTTTCTGTTTTTACAGAATGGAGTTAGCTGAAAGTTTAAGTTAAATAGGAATAGTGACACTCTGATGGTGTGATGGCAGGGATCAGGTGGCAACAAGACGTGAGTGCGCTGTTTGTACCAGATGAGAGTGTGTGTGTGGTTTGGTTATTTTCATTTTATCTTTTAGATTTTTTACATGTTATTTAATTTGTATGGGGGAGTGTCCCTACATGTATATGTATATATTCAGTGCATGTGTACCTGCTGCTGTGGAAGCCAGAGGAGGGTGCCAGATGTGCTAAACTAGAGTTACAGACAGTTGTGAGCTTCTATATGGGTGCTGAGAACTAAAGACGGGTCCTCTGGGAGGAGCACCAAGTATTCGTAACTGCTGAACCATGTCTCCACTGCTGAATTATCTCTCCAGCCCATGTTTACCTTTTTATTTTATTTTGCTTAAAGGGGGTGGAGTATGTTAGATTTATTTATTTATTTTTAAACACTGATTTTTCTATGTAGCCTAGGCTGGCCTGGAACTCGTGGTGAGCTTCCTGCAGGAAGGAGGAATGCTGGGACGGGGGACTATATCCAGCCTTCCGTTTCCTTTTATGTAGAATAGATTTAATATTCTCTTTTGAGCATAATTTGTATCATTAAAAATAAGTTCCACCAAGCACCAAAAAATGAATAAAGAGAGCATATTAGTTAGAAAAAAAACTTAAAAAAAATTAATCTTTCCTGTTTTTGCTTATTTTGTTTGTTTTTGGAGGCATGGTCTCTTTATATAACTCTGGCTGTTCTGGAGCTTGCTGTATAAACTAGGCTGGCCTCAACTCACAGAGATCTTCCTGCCTCTGCCTTCCCAGTACTGGAATCAAAGCTGTGTGTCACTCACGTCTGGCCTCTGACAATTCATAAGGAATAGAACTAACACTCTCATGTCTAAGGTAGTGCTAAGTGGGTTGCTTGGTTTGATGATGGAGCTAGTATGTGAGGTAATTTAAAGATGATTCTGATTGGCTGGTGACTCCTGCAGCCTCTTCAGCTATCTCAAATTGAAGCACCAAAGGAAAGAAAACCAGCTGAAGTTCACCTCTACATCTGCAAGTCATACTAGGATATTGGATCCTGTGGGGTGGAAAATTCAGTGGTAACTCATGCTGGAGTGCAGGGTTCTGGATTCAATGTGGGAATGTTTTAGCTCTGAGGGGAAGGGTTTCTCTAATGGAAATATTGTGGAGCTCTTGGGGAAGGTATCTTGGCAGTTGGGACCCAAGGAATGCTACAGTCATATTGCACAACCAACCTCTGAGATGAGATTGATGAGTTTTCCTGCCCAGGGATCGGTGGGATTTTGAGCTCAGGGATTGGTGAATTTGGGGGCTCATGGATTGGAAGGTTTTGTTGAGTTTTTAAACCCAGAAGTGGCATCGGACCTTTTATTTTACACAGCTCATAGCACACAAAACATAAAAATAAAATGCAGATTTATTTTGAAGATTAGTTTTTTTTCCTAAAACAACTTTTCTGACTATGGTGTTTGATTTCAACATTCTTTTACAACTTAATTTTTTTAAAAATGTTATTTAGTGTTACAACTGTGAGACAAGAGTTTTTAAGCAGAAGCAGGCAGAGTGTCATTCGGCAGTGATAGGGAGAGTCCACGCACACACTCAAGGTCCTGACCCTGTCCACTGCCCCAAAGAGAGTAATAACAACGTTTTAGTGGCAGATTCTCTATAAAAGAAACAAGGTGCCCAGCTAGTCTTTCCTCCACTCGCGTATTGAGTCTGATGTAACACTGTGGGGAAAACCAAGTCATAGTCGGTTATGTGACTCCTAGCCAGGCCCCTTCCTGAAGCCTGCTTTGCAAATGGTTGAGAAGTGTGCAGCCTTGCTAAACTGTAGCTAACTCTTTTGTTGTCATGGCATCAAAACCCAATGCATTTATGACAATCATAGGTGAATTCTCTACAAATGATTACTTCAGCCATAATCTGCCACATATAATGGATTGTTCCTTCATTTAATTTTAGAAATAAATGTCGCCTCTGTGGAAGAACAGCAAGATACACCACCAGGTAGGACATTTTCCTAGATCTAGTGCGCTTTGCTTTTTTTTGTTTAAATTTAAAATACTGTTGGTGTTAAACTGACCTTATGAAATAGAACTACAGGGAGTAAGAAATTTGCAGATGATTTCTGTACTTAAAAAAAGACATTTATGAGAGCTGGAGAGATGGCTCAGTGGGTAAGAGCACCGACTGCTCTTCCAAAGGTCCTGAGTTCAAATCCCAGCAATCACATGGTGGCTCACAAACATCTGTAATGAGATCTGATGCCCTCTTCTGGTGTGTCTGAAGATATCTACAGTGTACTTACATAAATAATAAATAAAAAAAGACATTTATGAATTAATGGCATGACAGAGTCATGGAAAACACAACCGTTGTTCAGTGTGAGCTTGCCGTTGCAGAGGCTGTGGGATATGTAAGTTAGGGACTTGTGGGTTTTCCTGTTTCCCTTTTTGATTGTTCAGGGTGTTGATGGTGGATATAGAAATGGTTGTCTCCGGGGAAAGTGAAATAGTGTGTGTTACCACATTGTCCCTCATCTTCTGTCTGTCCAGCCTGCTTGAGGGCATCCGCAGTGTCTGGGCAGCCTGTTCAGGGCTGCTCAGGGCCCCACCTTTCCTTAGCCACTGCATGGAGCCCACTGCCCACATTCTTCTTTGTTTCCACAGTCCCTTGTCAACAGTGAATTGGGAGAGTGAGAATGGCCCTTGAGCCAAGATTGCTGCTTTCAGAGGCTTTTCAGAGGTGACAGAAACTATGGTGGTCACATTGTTGTGAACAGAGGTGACCAAAACTATGGTAGTCAGGCTGGCATAGGCAGGAGGAAAATGTTTTTTAACAGAGTTTTTCTTACATCTCTTCTCCATTCATATTTCTTATAAGTTCTACATTTTATTGTTTTTCTATGTGTCTTCTTGGTTCAGTTTTATTCCTTTTCAGATTGTGTGTAATACAGATCTTTAGCAGTGATGTGGAAAACAGCCATAGGTTTTGTTAGGAATAATTGTACCTGCCAACAAAAAAAAAAATCCAATACTGACTTTTAGAATAAAGAATAGCCAGTGAATAAAATAATGAATGTTTTTAGTTATGTTTTAGTATGTCTTTATATGGTGGATGGGATGTTTTAGGTTTCGGCAGTGTACATGCCCTGTTCATGTGTGTTTATATGCAGAAACATTTACTTAGAGACCTGAATCGTTGGCATGACAGTATGAATGGGAGACAGTATCCATGGAGGGGTTTGCAAGATGAGTACGGAACAGGGAATAGTCCCTTATTAGAACGTCAAGCCTGGCAAGTCAAGCTGGAACTTACTGGGTTTTCTGCTTCTTGCTGAGTGCTACTTGACACTGACAGACAGGGCAGGTTATAAAATTAGCATTTTGATGATTATAGGCCTTTAAAGAAAAGTATTTGAGAAATAATTTTAGAAATAATGAAATTTTCAAAGAGGTATTTTTCTAGTTGTCATCTATACCTTTTAATTTATTATTGACCTTGCCACGGGCCGGCCCAGTTCTGGGGGGGGGGGGGGGGTCCCTCAACCCGGGGCGAATCAGGGTTCCAGTGCTCAGGTGGGCAAGGAGTCTGCGAGTGACAAACAGACACGAACACAAGAGAGTGCTGAATCTGAGTGTGATTTCTCAAAGTAAGCATCAGACTTTTATGGTCATTACAGAAGAAAAAGAGAGTTAGGTAATACAACAGGCAACGTGGTACATCATCGTACAACAGGCAACAGGTACATCGAGGTCACCTGATGCATAATGATTCTATAGAAAAATATGTACATGAAAATTGGCAGGAACTAGGCAGTGCTTATAGCTGTAGGAAAGTCAGCCTTATCTAAAGTACTCTGATAGAAAAATATGTACATGAGAATTGGCCGGAACTAGGCGGTGGTTACAACTGAAATAAGATCAGCCTTATCTAAGGTCAGCTTATTCTTAGAAGCCAGGTGTAAAGGCTTCTTGCCCTAGCCATAGTTCCAATTCTAGTGTGTTGTATAACCCACCACCTGCCAGCCCTTAGTAAACACTGAACTATGAACAAACTCCTGTTCCCTCTCCCCTCCCCCTGCTCACCACCCCACCCTCTCCTGCTTACTGGCCCTGCCCATTCCCCTACACTGGGGCATAGAACCTTCACAGGGCCAAGGGCCTCTCTTCCCATTGATGACCGACTTGGCCATCCTCTATTATACATATGCTGCCGGAACAATCAGTCCCACCGTGTGTACTCCTTGGTTGGTGTTTTAGTCCCTGGGAGCTCTGAGGGTACTAGTTAGTTCATATTGTTGTTCGTCCTAAGGGGCTGCAAACCCTTCAGCTCCTTGAGTTCTTCCTCTAACTCCTTCATTGGGGACCCTGTATTCAGTTCAATGAGTGGCTGTGAGCCTCTACTTCTGTATTAGTCAGGTACTGTCAGAGCCTCTCAGGAGATAGCTATATCAGGCTGGATTGTCCTTCCTTCAGTTTTTTTTTTTTTTTTTTTTTTTTTTTTGAGGAGAAAGTGGGAAATATGACATGTAAATAAAGAAAATATCTAATAAAGCTAAAAAAATAAGTAAATAAATAAATAAATAAATAAGCAAACAAACCACCCAACTATGCTATTCTTCTGGGCTAGCGGAAGTATGCACCAGGGGTCCCATTCTTGCTAATGGTTCCATGAATAATACAATGCTCTAGCTCCTTCTTAAACTACAACCCAACTTTTTCCTAGACCATTGTAAATTCCTATATATGGGAGTGACTCAGCTGTTGTTGTAAGTATTTGTGGGGGACCTCCATTTACCAGAGGAGCCCACCAACTTCCGTTAAGTAATGTAGTCTGCCATACACAACTGTAATGAGAATTCTAAGTTTACTTTGTTGAACTTGCCCTGGGATGATTAACTCTTATCCAGTAAACTTCAGTGCCTGATTTCCTTCACTATCTCTCTTATAACACTGGAGGCAAGTTGTCTGAATAAGTAACATTCTTTATGAAATTCCAAGCCGAGGGTTGGCTCAGCATTGACTAGGATTGATCGGAATACTGGTGGAGGGCAGGACACAACGTCCAATTTAACTTGGCTATTAGTCAAATCATTCCTTGGGGGCACCTCTATACTTATAATAGGACAGTACTGAAAGGAAGCACGTAAAAACCTTCCGTCGACTATCGCAAGGACAGGTCTGGACCACATCCATGTTAGGGGACACCAAGGACCTCCAGGAGACCAGTTTCCTTGAAACTTTTTGCCTCAGGACTTAGGCCAAGCCTTTGGACATATCCACTGGAGTGGGTGTGGCAGGCCTAACCAGAGTGAAACTAATTGGGCCTATAAATGTCTATGCTTTTATTTCACTGTCCTATAGACTGATGCTCTAATTGTTTTGGCACATAAATGTGAAATACCAAGTGGTTACCAGGGTATTAGAGTAAGGTGACTTGTAAAGTGAGATACTTAGCAACGTCAGTAAAGCACGTAGGAATAAAGATGATTCCTGGCAGAGTTCTCAGTAGGATGTGAAGTCTCAGTTAATGGTGGATGTGGCTGTTTCTGTTTAGGGTTAATTAGCTTGATCTGTGAGGGTAGGGCAAGAGGAGCTGGAACTCTGAAAGAACTAATCAAGAGCTGGGTTCTGTAAGTGGGTGTTCTAAAAGCTCCCTGGACCCTCCTCATGGCTGCGCACTTGACTTTGCTGCAAGAAAGTGTGAGAGGCTCAGAGTCAGAGACTCAGAGTCAACAGTGGTCGTCATGCTGAGCCTTCACACTGGACTCTCATTTCCTGTACCTGGGACTTAGTATTACTTCATGTTACAGTCTATGTTATTCGATCGTACAGGGAAATGATCAGCCTATATTAATGACATCTTGGTTCAGTTGACTGCTTTGCCAAAGTGTTGCTTGTGTGATGGCAGGGACTGTGGGAGCAGAGCCAGCCGTCAGGCCTGTCCCACGCTAGAACCCTTCTCAGGAAAGCTGACCTGGAGGACTTCTGCAGAGTGCTGTGTTTTCCTTCCTTGGTCATTCCAAGACTAGGTTACACAGTCTTGCTTACTAACATTCATAGTGACTCATAGTGTTAATCCCATGAGACTTTACTGTCATATAAACAGTCACAAGGTAGGAAACAGCTCATCATGCATTAGGTCAGTGGATTTTTAGGATACTTCATGAATAGCTAACTATACTGAAGAAGCTAGACTTGCTGGTGTGTCCGTTTTACATGTGAGGATAGGACACTTCATGAACTAACCTAATGACTAACTACACTGAAGAAGCTAGACTTGCTGGTGTGTCCGTTTTACATGTGAGGATGCTGGAGTATGGCAAGGCAGTGGCCTTCCCCAGGCCCTGGAGGTGACTAGTGAATGTGCAATTGAACATCACAGGGTGATTCTAGAACCTACAATCCCAGTGTTTTCTAGCATATTTCAAATAAATGAGGGTCATGGAGCTGATGGAATTGTCTTGAGCTCTTTGAGTGTGATAAATAGACTAACCATATTGCTACATGCCTTTCTCAGTCTTCCTTGGTTTGTCATTTAGGACTGGGGATGTGAAGGACTGGCTCATGATTGTGGTATAAAGCCAAGTTGTCTTATTACCATAACTTTCACTTCCCTTGTAAATGGGTTGGTGCTTTGTAGTGTATGAAAAATCAGTCTTAAGAAATGATCATTCTTGGGGCCAGCGAGATGGCTCAGGGGGTAAGAGCATCAACTGCTCTTCCAAAGGTCGTGAGTTCAAATCCCATCAACCACATGGTAGCTCACAACCACCTGTAATGAGATCTGATGCCCTCTTCTGGTGCATCTGAAGACGGCTACAGTGTACTTATGTATAATAATAAATAAACCTTAAAAAAAAAAGAAATGATCATTCTGACATTAGAAATTAAATATTTTGAATGCCAGATATTTTTAATTGATTTATTAAAGTATTTACTTTTCTTATACAACTTTTAACCTTTCTCCTTAAACTCATATTTTATTTGAAGTCATCCAGCATATTTCTAGTCACTTCAGAACATGGATCCACATATCTACCTAACACCAATAGAATGACTTATGAAGGAGTCATTTATAAAGTTCCTTAGAGGAACATTTTTTCCTAACAATCCTTACAACTTTGTGAATTAAGTGACCCATAAAGTTTCTGTCTCAGTGTGCACACGAAAGAGTAAAAGCACATACATCAGTTACATTTTGAGAGTCATTGAACTCAGAAGAGAGGTATGGGGCATTGTTTTTTCTGAGGGATTCTTCTACTCTTAGCTGTCTAAAACTGGTGGTCATGTTCTTGGCTCAGTCCACTATGGAGTACTGCAGCAGTAGACATCATTCCCCTCCATTATATCCAGCCAGCGTTCCAGCACATTAAACTCTGGCAGCTATAGTAGAGTTTGGTTTCATGTTCATAGTGGCCAGTGTTTAATAATCACTTCATAGTTTTTTGTTATTGTTATTGATCATTCATTCACAAATCATATATTGTATAATTACTATGACACAGCTGTGCTCTGGTCAGTCATCCTTGGCCTGGCCTGGCCTGGGCTGGAATCTAATAGGAGTATGGTGTGGTAAAACAAATGTGACAGCATTAACTCCTCCTGAGTGGTATTAAGGACGGCTCTCAGTGGGGGTGGGTAATTCCATTGATTTCAAAAGTACTATACTTAGAGAGGGTTGGCCCCCAACTGGTCATTGTGCATTGGCCCGTGGTATGGTGGCAGAGAAAGTGCTGCCTGACAAAGGCTGAGACAGTGTGTCCCCCGAGATTTCAGAAGACACGGTGGGAAGCAGGCAGGCATCTCACAGTGTCTTTGAAAATTTATACTTGGAGCCCAGAATAGCCAAAAAGCCACTACCTTTTTTTTTTTTTTTTTTCAAATAGAGAATTTACAGGATCATCCAGTTCAGATTTGAAAAGGGTCATGCAGCCAGCAAGTGGAGACGTGTCAGGGAAAAGTGATTTCAACTTAGTCTGAAGTGGTGAGGCTGGGCCAGGTGGAGTGACTGAAAGGAAGGCATTGATGTTGCAGAAGCTAGAGGTGGCCATGAGCAGTCCATGGAGATGCGTAGGACAGGCGGGATGAAGGCAGCAGCGGCAGAAACTCGCTTTGTGTGCATGGGAGCGTATTTGCACTGTAGTGAAGCACCTACGAGTGGCGGCTTTGAGTATATACAAGCGCATACTTAAATTGTGAAGCTTGTATTGACAATTTTGGGGTGTTCTAAAAGATTTATTTTATTTTTAGTCATTTGTGTGTATGTGTGCACCAGTAGGAGAGTATGCACGCGTGTGCAGATGCCTGGAAGGTATGCACGCGTGTGCAGATGCCTGGAAGGTATGCACGCGTGTGCAGATGCCTGGAAGGTATGCACGCGTGTGCAGATGCCTGGAAGGTATGCACGCGTGTGCAGATGCCTGGAAGGTATGCACGTGTGTGCAGATGCCTGGAAGGTCGCTGTGAGCCATCGTCTCTGCAGGAAACCAAGCCTGGGCCTCTGCAAGACCAGCAAGCACCTCACCCGTAACTGCCGCGCCTCCTCTAAAGATCCCTTACTGTTATTTAATCAGCATTTACTGTTAAACTTTGACCAGCTTCCTCTTGTCTCAATATAATTCAAATATAATTTTCTCAAAGTCTAGCTAGTTGTTACATTCTAAATTATAGCATGCACTCAAGTTGATGTTTTTAAATGTTCCTATTGAGGTATAATTTGCATACTAAGGAATGCAAAAATGTTGAGATTTTACATGTACACAAACCATACTCTAGAAAACATCGTGCACCTTCAAACTCTATTTCTTGTCAGCAGTCTTGACAACTGATGTTCTGACCTACAACATCTAGGCTGGTTTTGTCTTCTTTTGAATTTAATGTAATCAGTAATCAGACACATACATACACACACACACACATACACACACACACTGAGAGAGGGGGAGAGAAGGGGGTTTGTGATTGGTTTCTGTTCAATATAACATCTGTGAGCTTCTATTACTTTGTTTTAAAGCCTAGTAATTTAATCTTAACCATTACTGTTTTCTCTGAACATACAATAATGTTTTTATCAGTTTGAGTTTGACAGATATAATAATTATTTCTACTTTTTGGCTGCTATAAAGGAAGTGGCTCTATTCTTGTATGTGTTTTTCAGTGATTATTAAACACTGGGTTTTGCTGGAGATATAAGGGTACACATACACTTTTTAGTTGCTCCATATGAGTAACAACAGTTCTTGCTTATGGTAGCTTGGGTTTTGTTTTGGCTAAATAGAGGTAGATGATACATGGATAGATAGATAGATAGATAGATAGATAGATAGATAGATAGATAGATAGGTGGTTGATAGGTAGTGTCTTTAGCATTTCTGTTACTGTGATAAACCATTATGACTGAAAGCAACTTGGAGAGGAAAGGGTTTTATTTCACTTTATCCATTACAGTGCATCATCAAGGGAAGACAGGACAGGAACTAGAGATACAACGGAAGCAGAGAAAGAGTGCTGCCTGCTGGCTTGCTTCCCATGGCTTGCTCTGTCTGCTTTCTTAGTCACTCCAGGTCACATGCTCAGGGATGGTACTGATCACAGTAGGCTGGGCCCTCCCACATCAGTCTCCGGTCAAGACAATACATAGGTGCCTAGAGGCCAATCTTTTGGAAGGATTTCTCAATTAAGATTTCCTCTCCCAATCTATGTGTAGGTTCCTGTCAAGTTGTCAAAACTCAACTAGCACAGATAATGGCATAGTCATGAAATATCTTTTTTTTTTTTCTTGTTTTTTTGAGACAGGGTTTCTCTGTGTAGTCTGGCTGTCCTAGAACTTACTCTGTAGACTAGGCTGGCCTCAAAATCAGAAATCCACCTGCCTCTGCCTCCCAAGTGCTGGGATTAAAGGCGTGCGCCACCACTGCCCGGCATCATAAAATATCTTAACTAATGTTTTAAAGAACATGCATTTAGCTCCCAGTTCCGCAGAATTTCCCGCACATCACATGGCATTAGCATGTGCTTGGCTTCTGGTGATAACCCTTTGCGTGCTTTCTGTCAGAGTGAGTCTAGGAAAGCCTTAGAGGGTGACTCTCTCTCCTTGCTTTCAAGGGACACTAATGCTGTCAGAGGTCCCCGACCTGGTGACCTCTTCTAAAGTGGCCTGTCTCTGGGAACCACAATATATATGACTTCATGTTAGATTTTGGACACATGGGAAACAAACCCAAGCCTCAACTGTACTCTGTCTTTGGAAGTTATGTCAGCATTTGCCTGGACCATTGGAAGTAGCCACCCCATTTCTTACCTAGTACTGTATATAGACCCAACATTATTCAATGGAACAAACCACACACTAAAATATGGAGCAAAGATATATGTCTAAAGTTGGGTACTAATGGATTTTCCTTGTTTTAAAATATGTTGCACTTGTCAACAGCACTGGAGATTAACATAAAGTTACTCTCTATTTATGTGTATATGTGCAGGAGCCTGGGGAGGCCAGAATCAGGCATTAGCTCCCCTGGAACTGGAATTACATGAGTTTGTGAGCTGCCCCACATGGGTGCTGGGAACTAAATATGAGTCCCTGGAGGAAAAGCAAGGGCTCTTAAACCCGAAGCCAACTCCCTAACCTGTATATTAGATGCCACATAAGCATCTTTAAAAATTCCTTATGTACTTGTTTTTCAAATACCAGCTCTTCTTGGTGTTGCTTTAAAGTCATTGGTAGGAGAAAACACTTTAATGCTCATGTTTCCCTTAAACCTGAGATTCCTCCATTTGGTGCTATGAGACAGTCTCAAGGGTCCCAGACCTCAGTCAACAGCTTTGTCAAGCAATGGCCAGAGGCTTCTGGGTTGTTAAATTATTATGTTTCCACATTAGCCTTAAAAGGAGACAAAAACATTTCCTTCAGAGTGTGTGTGTGTGTGTGTGTGTGTGTGTGTGTGTGTATGTGTGTTTTAAGTAGTATGAAAATGAAGCAGTTTCATGGGCTGCCTGACTGGTCCTTTAATTTAGATTTCCCCTTATTTTTACAGATACTTAAAGCTTCAAAATGACTGCCCCCACTACCACAGGAGGACCAGACTAATCATACGCTCCAAAAGATGGCTGTGGTAGATCTTGTGATGTAGTTACTGGCAAATCAAGATCTTTGGGAATGAACACTAAAGATGTTTAGAGTGAATTACAGTGGCATTTTAGTGAATCTTCCTTTTTTTTTTTAATCACATGTTACTTACATTCCTGCATGACCTTATTTGAGAGCGTCTGTGGCTTGCTTGGTTTTTCTTTTGTGGTATAGCTTTAGTTTTCTATGTTTATATGTATTTTTCAGAGAAGACTTGGTAATTACATTGATAATGTAGCAAAAACTGTCATGGCAGGGTTTTAATATGTTATTAATAATTAGAATTAACTGTGTTGAACTGACTTGTATGAGCACTGTTAATCAGGACTTGAAGCCATTGTATTAATTAGCCTGCTGAACTCTGTAAGCAAGGCCCTGGTATGCTGAGAGGGTATGAGTTGTGTGTCTCTGTACTGATATTCTCATCAGGATTGTTCACAGTAGCTTCATGTGGACATGTTACAGCACTGGCTTTGAATTTTTTTTATCTTTTTTAGTTTTTAGGTGGTTTATTTGAAAACTTAATATTTTGGTTCAAGATGCAAATGATCACTAATATGCTTTTCAAAGTGAGGAGAAAATGAAAGTCCTTGTGGGGACACAAAGTAAACAGTAGTCTGAAACATATATATGTCCTCACGCTTCAGCATGCTAGATCAATCATATAACAACTGTAGTCCAGTCAATATTTATCTACATTTCGGAAAACTATGTAAATTACTGCTTCATAGCTCAAGGACTGCCCTCTGTTGGTCTAAATGAGTGCCACCCTCGTGGCCCTGGTGCCGATCCCTTGGGGCTCTTACTAGGTGAAGCCCATGACCCCTCAGGTTGAGGGAATTCAGGGTGTATGCGAAGCAGTTACTGAGCCTAAAGTTTGCTGCTGGGTCTACGGGATGAGCCTCCTCCTTTCTACACTGGTGGTTTTATTCTGTTTTTAGTGTAGTTTTTTTTTTTTTTTTTTTTTTTTTTTTTTTGTGGCTAAGCAGTAGTACTATGATTTGTTGGAAAAGAAGGCAGCTAGCTGGCATGGTTTGGGGACAGCCACCAGCCATTTAAACAAAGCCGTAAGCTGCTTCCTTTGTGGGTCAGGGGCAGCTCTCGAGCATTGGTGACACTGTTTTAAGATAAAGTGATTTTTCCCCTTCCTCTAGGATAAAGTCAGAGTAGGCTTTATGATTGGACATTGTGACCACAAAGGGAAGATGTCCACATGCTGGCACCTCAGTTAAGTCAATAAGCAATAATTGTTAAAGCTATGATGTATATGCTGTAGAGCTGAAACTTGAATTATAATAAAGCTCTTCATATTGCAAGTTGTAGAATACTACTTTTTATAAAACCATATGTTTTAGGGTGATTTAGATGTGACATATTACTGATAAATGGCTCAAATAAGTTTCTCTGAACTTCTGTATAGAATCTTTTCCAGAACTCTGGAAAGTGAGGGTTCATTGTGGCCAACTTCGAATACTTTGATAAAAACAATATGTAAATTAATTAATGAGCCTTGTCTCTACAAACATGTGCCATGCTGGGCAGCAGGGGTGGGTTGTCTAAAACAATATGTCTTTTGTGCAATGTTACTTAAGAGCAATAAAATGCAGGTGACTCCTTCTCTAGATTGTCATTATTTTGAAGTATTTTAAAACTTTGCATGATATAATTAGCATATATTATTTAAAATTACCACAAACTTGTTGACCAAAATCATAAAAAAATGCACCTTCAACCCCTTTTCTTAACCCATGAATTTTTTGCCTTCAGTACGAAGAGTTGGTACCAGGACCAGGTGTGTGCCAGGCAACTGTTCTACTGAATAACACACACACACACACACACACACACACACACACACACACACACACCTCAAGTCCTTGTAGTTATTTGAGACAAGGACTCTCTTAAGTTGTGTAGGCTAGTTTGAAAATTTCTGTAAAGCCCAGGCTAGTTTTGAACTTGTAAACTTCCTGTGTTCGTCTTCCAAGTAGCTGGGACCACAAGGGGGAACACTCTGTTTCTAATCCAGGCTCCATGAGGTGATGCTACGTGTTAGTTTGTACACGTCCTATTGTGCTGCATTGCCAGAGGCGAGAATTCACATCCCATGCATACTCTCGGTTTTGTCCTGGATAGTTAGTTATTTTGCCCTTCATTGGGAAGCTGCTTATTCCTGTGGACAATCTTATTCTTATTTCCTGTGACCGCCAGACCGTGAAGTTACAAACCTCACTAGGGAACACTTATCAGAATAGGATGGCTCGTTCTCCCTTCTTCCTATTTTCTTTCTTTCTTTTTTTTTTCAATTTATCTGAATTTATTAACATTTAAAAACATATCTTAAGTAAATAGAATTAAATCACATTCTTGTTTCCCTTTCGTATCCCCACTCCTCCGAGAGACCTCCCTTGAGTACCTACAATATCGTTTTTGTCATATCCTTAAAATTTATAAAATATTATAACAATACAAATAAGTATTATAAAAGTTGTTTGATATAAAACAACAATCAGGGCTGGTGAGATGGCTGAGCGGGTAAGAGCACTGACTGCTCTTCCAAAGGTCCTGAGTTCAAATCCCAGCAACCACATGGTGGCTCACAACCATCTGTAATGAGATCTAATGCCCTCTTCTGGTGGGTGTCTAAAGACAGCTACAGTGTATTCATATAAATAAAAATAAATGTAAAAAAAAAAAACAACAACAATCAATTAACAGTCTTATGTAGATGCTTGTCTAGAGCAATAGTGAAAATACATTGTTCTCAATATAAATTTTAAATAACTCCAAACATATTAACTGTATACTTCAAAATAATGCATCACTACTGGTATTTTCCTAAATGAACATAAATATATAAAGTCTTTTTGTTTGTTTTGTATTTAGTAGAGTTTAAAATCTTGGCTCTTACTGTGGTACAAGCCCAAAATAAGAACAATTTTTAGACATTGGATTTCATTGTAATAAGGCTATACTTCAATGACCCTCACAACACCAAAGGATTTTACCTCCATCGTAGCTAAGCTGAGAGTTGATAGTTCTGCTGCACCAAGAAATGAATTGTAGGCTCGATTTTTGGATACAGACTTCCTGTTGTGGTCAAAGCTATTTGACTTGAGTGAGTGACTTTATTCTAAGCCCACAGAGAACAGGTTACATTCATTTAAGAAATGGTGTATGTATTAAGATGGTCTATCCATAAAGTCATTCACCAACTGTTTCAATGAACAATGGTTCTGCTTGAAGGGTGGCACAGACATTGGGTGAGGGTAAGAATTTAGTTCATTAGCTGTGATAATTTGGAAAAGCATTCATCTCAAAGAACGAGTAACTTATAAAGTCCTCTTCTTCAAACTTGATACAAGAGTTACAAATCTTAGACAAAGCATTCAGTCTCACTCTTTGTTGTTCTCTTACAAAGAACCTCCCTAGTTAATGACCTATGTTTCTTTTGGGTATATAAATACTTTTGAAATATATAAGCTGTTCTGAAAACCATAGTATAGGGTAAAGACATGAAATAAACAATACTACTAATAGAGAGGCTGAGACAGGAGAAGCAAGATTTCAAGACCCTTATGTTGTACACAGCAAGACACTGTCACAAATAAGCTGAAAGTGTATGTAGATTGTACAATGTTAGATCTATTTCTCCAATTACCAAATTAGAGAGAACATTGGATAACAATCAACAAATTTCTAATTCCTCATATTATTGGGTTTCAATTGATTAGAATATGTTGGTAATATTAATTTTCATATTAATATATTAAGAAAAAGTAATTGTTACTTCCTGTTGTTTTTGTTGTAAGAGGTGGAATTAGGATTGTGTGGATTTGTTGAAAGATTACCTTCTTGCTTCTTCTGGGGTGTAGTTTTGCTCCTTATGTTGATGTTTTCCACTATTATCCTTTGTAGGGTTGGATTTGTGGAAAGTTACTGTGTAAATTTTGTTTTGTCATGGAATATCTTGTTTTCTCCATCTATGGTAATTGAGAGTTTTGCTGGGTACAGTAGCCTGGGCTGGCATTTGTGTTCTTGTAGGGTCTGTATGGCATCTGCCCAGGATCTTCTAGCTTTCATAGTCTGTGGTGAGAAGTCTGGTGTAATTCTGATAGGCCTGCTTTTATATGTTACTTGACCTTTTTCCCTTACTGCTTTTAAAATTCTTTCTTTGCTTAGTGCATTTGGTGTTTTGACTATTATGTGGCGGGAGGAATTTCTTTTCTGGTCCCGTCTATTTGGAGTTCTATAGGCTTCTTGTATGTTCATGGACATCTCTTTCTTTAGGTTAGGGAAGTTTTCTTCTATAATTTTGTTGAAGATATTTGCTGGCCCTTTAAGTTGGAGGTCTTCACTCTCTTCTATACCTATTATCCTTAGGTTTGGTCTTCTCATTGTGTCCTGGATTTCCTGGGTGTTTTGGTTAGGGTCTTTTTGCATTTTGCATTTTCTTTGACTGCTCTGTCAATGTTATCCATGTTATCTTCTGCCCCTGAGATTCTCTCTTCTATCTCTTTTATTCTGTTGGTGATGCTTGCATCTATGTTTCCTGATTTCTTTCCTAAGATTTCTAACTCCAGAGTTGTCTCTTTTTGTGATTTCTTTATTGTTTCTACTTCCATTTTTAGGTCCTGGATGGTTTTACTCA
>JADRCD010216316.1:0-23909 GCA_019843815.1 Montemys delectorum
CCCTCCCCCCTGACTTATCACCAGCTCTACCTCTCTCCATAGCACACACACAAGTCTGCTCCTACAGCACTCCCATCTCTCTGTTATCTGTTCTTTCTTCACAGTGAGGCCCACCAGGACAGGCCAACCCCATCCCACTTGTATTTCAATAGTTGGGTAGCATTTGTTATTTATGTCCTTGTTAAAGTCCTCTATAACCATCATGAGAAGTGATTTTAGATCTGAATTTTACTTTTTTGATGTGATGATGTCTCCAGGACTAACTAGAGTGATAGAATTGAGTTCTGATGTGCACAAGTAGCCTTGGTTTCTGTTGCTTATGTTCTTAAATTTGCCTCCCTCCATCTGATTATCTCTAGTGCTAGCTTCCCTCACTATATCTGACTGGAGTGTGTCCTTCTTGTTATCCTGGTTGTGATCCACACATAGAAAGCATTTGCCAAAGGACAAAGACAGGCAGCTTCTGTTCTGCTATGGATATTTTTGTGTTAAGACAATAAGCTCCTTTCCCTCATACTCCTCCAAATTTGGCTTCATCATTTTAAATCTATGAGTCCAATTGAGGGTGAGGTGTTGTGCATGTTTGTTTATGCATGCATGCATATGTGTATGTGTTTGCTTCTCTAAAAGACCCCGACTAATAAAAAGAACTTTTATTTGTTGGCTCACTGCCCTTCCAGGATGTTTCTACACTTATAGAAAGCTTACAGATTGTAAAGGAAAAAAATGAGTTTATTACAAACTGGCCCAATTCCTTCCAGTCTGGGCCAGTGCCTTGAACAGACCTTGGGTGCAAACTCCACAGCCAGTCCCACAAAACCCAGAGTAAGATACACTCCCAAGCACTCTAACACTCCCAGGATTCTAGTATCAGTGGTAAGGAAGAAATATCATTTTTCCCAACACTGGAAGTAACTGGGACCATAGAAAGACAGGCACCTGGGAACTCTGCCCAAACAGTGGTACAGGTTCCATCCAGTCTGGGCTGGTGCCCTGAGCAAACCTTGGGCACAAACTCTGCAGCCAGTCCCTCAACATCCAGAAAAAGCTCTACTCTCCGGCACTCTAACACACCCATGTCCACTGGATCCCAGGATCTTAGTCCCACCATGATCTCAGAGTCCCAGAGGCAGCTTGATTCCCAGGAGCTCTTACATGCTCAGGATCTGAGGATCAAAGGACTTCAGAATCACAGGATCACAGAGAAAACTAGACTCTGAGGAGTTCTCACACAACCAGGATCACAGGAAGGACAGGGTCCAGTAGGATATATCGAGGGCAGCTAGCACTAGAGATATCCAGATGGCAGAGGGCAAGCTTAAGAACATAAGCAACAGAAACCAAGGCTACTTGGGCTCATCAGAACTCAAGTCTACCACTATAGTTAGTCCTGGATACAGCATCGTATCGAAAAAGCAAGATTCAGACCTAAAATCACTTCTCATGATGATGATAGAGGACTTTAAAAAGGTCATAAATAATTCCCTTAAAGAAATACAGGAGAACAGTGGTAAACAGCTAGAAGCCCTTAAATAGGAAACACAAAAATTCCTTAAAGAATTACAAGAAAACACAATGAAACAGGCTAAGGAAATTAATAAAACCATCTACGATCTAAAAATAGGAATATAAACAATGAAAAAAATCACAAAGGGAGACAACCCTGGAGTTAGAAAATCTAGGAAGGAGATCAGGAATCATAGACGCAAGCATCACTAACAGAATACAAGAGATAGAAGAGAGAATCTCAGGGGCAGAAGTCACCATAGAAAACATTGACACAACAGTCAAAGAAAATGCAAAAAGCAAAAAGATCCTAAACCAAAACATCCAGAAAATCCAGGATGCAATGAGAAGACCAAACCTAAGGATAATAGGTATAGAACAGAGCAAAGATTCCCAATTTAAAGGGCTAGTAAATATCTTCAACAAAATTATAGAAGAAAACTTCCCTAACCTAAAGAAAGAGATGTCCATAAACATACAAAAAGCCAAATAAGGTGGACCAGAAAAGAAAGTCTTCTTGTCACATAATAATCAAAATAGCAAATGCACTAAACAAAGACAGAATATTAAAAGCAGTAAGGAAAAAAGTCAAGTAACATATAAAAGCAGACCTATTAGAATTACACCAGATTTCTCACCAGTGATTATGAAAGCTAGAAGATCCTGGGCAGATGTCATACAGACCCTAAGAGAACACAAATGACAGCCCAGGCTACTATACCCAGCAAAACTCTCAATTACCATTGATGGAGAAGATATTCCATGATAAAATCAAATTAACACTATATCTTTCCATAAATCCAGCCCTACAAAGGATAATGGATGGAAAACACCAACACAAGGAGGGAAACTACATCCTGGAAAAAGCAAGAAAGTAATCTTTCAACGAACCAAAATAAAGATAGCCACATAAACATAATTCCACCTCTAACAATAAAAATAACAGAAAGTAACAACAAATTTTTCTTAATATCACTTAACATCAATTGACTCAATTCCCCCCAAAAGACATAGACTAACAGACTGGATACATAGACAGGACCCAGCATTTTGCTGCGTACAGGAAATGCATCTCAGTGACAAAGACAGACACTACCTTGGTGTAAAAGGTTGGAAACGGATTGTCCAAGTAAATGGTCCCAAAAAATAAGACAGAGTAGTCATTCTAATATCAGATAAAATCTACTTTCAACCAAAATTAATAAAAAAAGAACACATCATACTCATCAAAGGAAAACTCTAACACAAAAAACTCTCAATTCTAAAGATATATGCTCCAAATGCAAGGTCACCCACATTCATAAAAGAAACTTTACTAAAGCTCAAAGTACACATTGCACCTTACACAATAATTGTGGGAGACTTCAACACCCCATTTTCATCAATGGACAGATCAGTGAAACATAAACTAAACAGAGAAACAATGAAACTAACAGAATTTAATAGGTATTTATAGAATATTTCATCCTAAATCAAAAGAATATACCTTCTTCTCAGCACCTCACAGTACCTTTTCCAAAATTGGCCATGTAACTGGTCAAGAAAAAGACCTCAACAGATATGAGAAGATTGAAGTTTTCCCATGCATCCAATCAGATCATGATGGAGTAAGGCTGGTCTTCATTAACAACAAAACCTGCAGATCACCCACATACGCATAAAAGCTGAACAATACTCTACTCAATGATAACTTGGTCATGGAAGTAATAAAGAAAAAAATTAAAGACATTTTAAAATTTAATGAAAATAAACATACAACCAACCACAACTTATTGAACATAATGAAAGCAGTGGTAGTAGTAAAACTCATAGATCTGAGTGTCTACAAAAGGAAACCAGAGATAGCAGTTTAGCAGCATATTTCAAAGCTCTAGAACAAAAATAAGCAAATACACCCAAGAGGAGTAGATGGTAGGAAATATTCAAACTCAGGACTGAAATCAACCAATTAGAAACAAAAAGAACTATACAAAGAATCAACCAAACAAGGAACTGGTTCTTTGAGAAAATCAACAGATGAATAAACCCTTAGCCAGACTAACCAGAGGGCACAGAGACAGTACGGAAATTAACAAAATCAGAAATGAAAAAGGAGATATAACAGCAGAAAATGAGAAAATTCAAAAAAATCATCAGACCCTACTATAAAAGCCTACACTCAGCACAACTGGAAAATCTGGATGAACTGGACAATTTTCTAGACATATACCAAATACCAAAGTTAAATCAGGATCAGATAAACTATCTAAACATTCCCATAACCCCTAAAGAAAGAGAAATAGTCATTAAAAGACTCACAACCGAAAAAAGCCCAGGACCATATGGTATTAATGCAGAATTCTATCAGACTTTCAAAGAAGACCTAATACCAATATTCTTCAAATTATTCCACTAAATAGAAACATAAGGAACACTACCCAATTTGTTCTATGAAGCCATAATTACTCTGATACAAAAAGCACAAAAAGACCCAACAAAGAGAACTTCAGACCAAATTCTTTTATGAATGTTGATGCAAAAATGCTTAATAAAATTCTTGCCAACTGAAGCCAAGAACATATCAAAATGATCATGCACCTTGATCCGATAGGCTTCATCCCAAGGGTGCAGAGATGATTCAATATACAGAAATCCATCAATGTAATCCACTACATAAACTAAAAGAAAAAAACTCACATGATCATTTCATTAGATGCCGAAAAAGCATTTGACAAAATTCAACATCCCTTCATGTTAAAAGTCTTAGAAAGATGAGGAATTCAAGGCCCACACCTAAACATAGTAAAAACAATATACAGCAAACTGGTAACCAACATCAAACTAAATGGAGAGAAACTTGAAGCAACCCCACTAAAATCAGGGAATAGACAAGGCTGTCCTCTCCTTCCCTGTCTATTCAATATAGTACTTGAAGTTCTAACTAGAGAATTTAGACAAGAAAAGGAGGTCAAATGGATGCAAATTGGAAAGGAAGAAGTCAAAATATCACTATTTGCAGATGATATGATAGTATACTTAAATGACCCCAAAAACTCCACCAGAGAAATACAACTAATAAAAACTTCAGCAAAGTGTCTGTATATAAAATTAACTCAAACAAATTGCTGGCCCTCTTATATTCAAAGGATAAACAGGCTGACAAAGAAATTAGGAAAATCACACCATTCACAATAGTCGCCAACAATATAAAATACCTTGATGTGACTCTAACCAAACAAGTGAAAGATCTGTATGACAAAAACTTCAAGTCTCTGAAGAAGGAAATCAAAGATCTCAGAAGATGGAAAGATCTCTCATGTTCATGGATTGGCAGGATTAATACAGCAAAAACTGGCCATCATGCCAAAAGCAATCAAAGATTCAATGCAATCCCCATAAAATTCCAACTCAATTTTTCAAAAATAAGAAAGAGCAATTCTCAAATACTTCTGGAATAACAAAAACCACAGGAATGCAAAAACTATTCTCAATGACAAAAGAACTTCTGGGGGAATCACCATCCTTGACCTCAAGCTGTACTACAGAGCAATTGTGATAACAACTGTGATGGTATAGGTACAGTGACAGGCAGGTAGACCAATGGAATAGAATTGAAGACCCAGAAATGAATCCCCACACCTAAGGTCACTTGATTTTTGACAGAGGAGCTAAAGCCATCCAGTGTAAAAAAACAAACAAACAAAAACAAAAACAAAATAAACAGCACTTTCAACAAATGGTGCTGGTTCAACTGGCAGTTTGCATAAGAAGGAATTATTCTAGGTGCTGCTGGACTTCATCTTATAAGGAAAAAGGAAGTTTAACCTGTCTATCAGACTTCATGACCTCCTACAGTGGGCAAAGACGGGGCACATGTTTTGTTTAAGAAAATGACTTTTAGTACAACAACACAGTTACTTGTTGAACAGGAACAGTGAGAACAGGCACCATGGGTCTCATAGAATCATGGCTCTTGATATACTGACAAAGCGAAGTAAAAGCCAGCAAATCACTGGATAGATATAGAGTCATGAAACAGATGCCTTCCTTTAGCTTTCTCATTCTTCTCTTTATCTTAATTCAGGTTTCACTGCTGTGAAAGGACACCATGACCATGGCAACTCTTATAAAGGAAAAACACTTCACTGGGACTGGCTTGCAGTTCCAGAGGTTTATGATCCTCATGGTGAGAAGCATGGCAGCATGCAGCCAGACATGGTGCTGAGGAAGGAACTGAGAGTTCTACAGTTGATCCACAGGCAGCAGGAAGAGACTATCACTGGGGGCAGCTTGAACGACATCAAACCTGCCTCCACAGTGATACACTTTCTCCAGCAAGGCCACATCTTCCAGTAGTGCCACTCCCTATCAGCCGTGCATTCAAACACATGAATCTATGGGGACCATATTTATTCAAACTGCCACACTCTTATTCAATCTGAGTCCTTGACCCATGGAATAATCACGTTCATGGTATGTCTATCCTCTCAATTAGTTATCTGCTGAAATGTCATCACAGATAAATTAGATATATACCATGATTTTCTGGAACTCTGGCCAGCTAGAGCATAGCAAACATGGCTCTCACTCATCACCCTGCTCTCCATTTCCCTCTGCCTTACTAAAACTGTTATATTACATTTCTAAAGTTACCAAACAGGATATTTTCCCTTATTTGGCCACTTCCTCTTCCCAAGGCTGACTACCAAAGACCAGCTATTAAAGTACTAAAGTCCTCTCAGGAGATAGCTATATTTAGGCTGGCTTGTCCTTCCTTCAGTCTCTGCTCAATAGTTAATCTGTGCAACTCCTTCCATGGGTATTTGATTCCCCCTTTTAAGAAGGAATGAAATGTCCACCTTTTGGTCTTCCTTCTTCTTAAGTTTCTTGTGGTTTGTGGGTTGTTCTTCCTGTATTCTGAACTTCTGGGCTAATAACCACTTATCATAGAGTGCATACCATGTGTGTTCTTTTGTGATTGTGTTACCTCACTCAGGATGATACTCTCCAGATCCATCCATTTCCCTAAGAATTTCATAAATTCATTGTTTTTAATAGCTGAGTAGTACTCCATTGTGTAGATGTACCACAGTTTCTGTATCCATTCCTCTGTTGAGGGACATCTGGGTTGTTTCCAGTTTCTGGCTATTATAATTAAGGCTGCTATGAACAGAGTGGAGCATGTGTCCTTATTACATGTTGGAGCATCTTCTGGGTATATGCCTAGGAGTGGTATAGCTGGGTCCTCTGGTAGAACTATGTCCAATTTCTGGAGGAACCGCCACACTGATTTCCAGAGTGGTTGTACCAGTTTGCAATCCCACCAGCAATGAAGAAGTGTTCCTCTTTCTCCACAACCTCTCCAGCATCTGCTGTCACCTGAGTCTTTTATCCTAGCCAATCTGACTGGTATGAGATGGAATCTCAGAGTTGTTTTGATTTACATTTCCCTGATGACTAAGGATGTTGAGCATTTCTTTAGGAGCTTCTCAGCCATTTGGTGTTCATCAGTTGAGAATTCTTTGTTTCACTCTGTACCCCATTTTCTAATAGAGTTATTTGATTCTCTGGAGTCTAATGTCTTGAGTTCTTTGTATACATTGGATATTAGCCCTCTATCAGATAAAGGGTTGGTAAAGATCTTTTCCCAATTTTTTGGTTGTTATTTTTGTCCTATTGACAGTGTCTTTTGCCTTAGAGAAGCTTTGCAACTTTATGAGGTTCCATTTGTCAATTCTTGATCTTAGAACAGAAGCTATTGGTGTTCACTTCAGGAAATTTTCCCCTGTGCCTATATGCTCGAGGTTCTTCCCCACTTTATTTTCTATTAGTTTCAATGTATCTGGTTTGATGTGGAGGTCCCTGGTGCACTTGGACCTGAGCTTTGTACAAGGAGAAAGGAATGGGTCGATTTGCATTTTTCTACATGTTGAGCGCCACTATTTGGTTTTAGCTTCTTTGTCAAAGATCAAGTGACCATAAGTGCCTGGGTTCATTTCTGGGTCTTCAATTCTCTTCCATTGATGTACCTGTCTTTCACTGTACCACTACCATGCAGTTTTTTATCACAATTGCTCTGTAGTATAGCTTAAGGTCCGGAATTGTGATTCCACCAGAGGTTCCTTCTCCACCAAAGGTTGAGAATAGTTTTGGCTATGCTGGGTCTTTGAAATCCCACAAGCAATAAAGAAGTGTTCCTCTTTCTCCACCACCTCTCCAACATCTGCTGTCACCTGAATCTTTTATCCTAGCCAATCTGACTGGTGTGAGGTGGAATCTCAGAGTTGTTTTGATTTGCATTTCCCTGATGACTAAAGATGTTGAGCATTTCTTTAGGTGCTTCTCAGCCATTTGGTGTTCATCAGTTGAGAATTCTTTGTTTAGCTCTGTACCCCATTTTTTAATAGTGGGTAGGTAGGACTGATTGTTTTTGGCAGTATGTGTATAGTAGAGGATTTCAAAGTTGATCATCAATAGGAGGAGAGGTCCTCAGCCCCGTGAAGGTTCTATGCCCCAGTGTAGGTGGATGCCAGGGCCAATAAGTGGGAGAGGGTGGGGTGGCAGGCATGGGAATGGGGAGGCAACAGGAGTTTGTTCTTGTTGTTTTTGTTTGTTTGTTTGTTCGTTTGTTTGTTTGTTTTTTGGAGGGGAAACTGGGAAAGGAGAAATTTACATGTAAATAAAGAAAATACCTAATTAAAAAAAATACTGAACTCCAGCAATTAAAAGCCTCCACTTACCTCTCATAATTAACATGACCAAATAAACACCACCTTATAACATTTTCCTGAGAACTTGGTCTTGGGGCTCCTGAGCTAATACCATTTCTTACAATTCTAAACCAAGGCATGTTCATAACAATAATTAGCCAGCACAATTCTCCTAAGCCTTAAGACATATAAGAGGAGCATTTCAAAGCTAGAAAGTATGTTGCTTTAATTTTTTTATAATTATATTTATATTATATTTGTATACTTTGTCCATATTTGCATGCCTATGTGTATGCTCTTGTGTGTGTGTGTATGTGTATGTGTGTGTGTGTGTGTGTGTGTGTACCTTACACTGTGTAAATCAGTATGTTAGAGCAATAGTAATTAAACCAGGAGCAATTTAAGTCAATAGACAAATGATACATTAAATTACCTTTTTATAAAATGAAATATAAGCATCTATGAGAAGTAATTTTATGAGAAGTAATCTTTTGTTTGGTGCATCAAAGTGACTTTATCCATACTAGTAAAAGTTGTGATGTTATGTGTGCAAACTTATAAAAATATAGAAAATGCAAACACTACATTAGAATCACAGTTACCTTTGGATTACAGGCATAATTTTTATTTCAGAACATAGCTAATATTCTTATTACTTCTTTAAGGATTTTAAGAGTTGTACTTTGTATTCAACCCCCACCATGCCTCCAAGCCCCACTCCTACTTCAAATCCACTCAACTTTGTCCTTGTTGTTTTTAATTCTACAGGTGTAAACTGCTGCCCACACATTCTTGGATATGGGCCCTTCCACTGAAACATGGTCAACATATCACACAATTAAGTAAAACTAACTCTTTTCCCTGAATCTACAAGTTATCAAAAAATCCACAACTCATGGTAGGACTTCATATTTACCACACCTGTACTCTTCTTCCATACTGGGATTTTGTCTGCCTCAAAGTTCCATGAGTTTTGTGCAAGTGAAGCTCAAAGCAACTGTAAGTACATATATGTCGTTTTCTAGTTTTGTCTAGAAAACATCATGTTTTGATAGCTGTCCATCATCTTTTTCTCACAAATCTGTGAATGAATTTACATCAGGCCCTCAGCCTTGGGAAGAGGGTCATGATTTTGAGGTCCCATTTAAGACTCAGCATTCTAGAGTCTCTTATTTTCTACATATTGACAAGGCATGGATCTCTGTGTTAATCAATATTTACTGTAGAAAGATGAGGGTTGAGAGATGCATTAATCTTGCTATGGCCACAGTACTCTGAAAATGTCAGCACTTGTCTGATCATATAAGTTAAGAAGGGTCGGGCCTGGTTAAAAATTAAATAGGAAACATACACTGATCTCTGTTTATAATGACAAATCATTTGGAGTTGGTTAAATACTATGTTCATTTAGTGTAATAGTACTAGGTTTTTCCATCAGACTTATGACTTGTCCACCCACAAGCTCATGCTCTTAAACATCTAACCACATAAAATAAAATGCAAAGATATCAAAGGGAGCTGGACACAGTGGTGCATGCTGTGCATGCTTTGCCCTTCCCTATCACACTGGGGAGGCAGAAGCAAACAGATCTCTGTAATTTCAAGGCCAGCCTAGTGAATTCCAAGACAACCCAAGATATATATATGTGTGTATATGTATACATACATACATATACACATGTATATATATATATATATATATATATATATATATATATATAGAGAGAGAGAGAGAGAGAGAGAGAGAGAGAGAGAGAGAGAGAATCTCAAAACAAGTAAGGAATGACTGCTATATGGATATCCAAACAGATTAAAAGGGATACAGATTAGCTGAAACATTAAGTGTAAGAAAACACAAAATGTAAACGGATTAAGGAATCAATACAGAATAAGATTTGAGAATTCAATAAAGAGAGAGAAACACTGATGATAATCTATATGCTAGTGAAAAATGAACATTTGTGTAAGTCTAAAACCGTATTGGAGTCTTATGGATAAAATGGGTCATGCATAGGATTGTGTTATCAGGGCTTGAAGGCCAGATAGAGAAGTTGTATCATTCAGTCAAGAACAAACCTCAATTAGCAGAAACACAAGCTTGGAATATCCTTGTCTTAACTACATGTCAGCCCTGTAGAATTCAGGAGCCCTAAACAGTGATAGAGTGGGGGCTCTTTAACACTGGGGGGCACTGCACATTATGGGGCCTTGGAGTAATGGCTATTTCTACCAATAGGAATTTGTTGCAGGAAATTTCTTGATTTTGTCTCCGAACTTGATTGGGTTCTAATCATGAGTCTCAAGCTGAGATCAGTCACCTATCCCTAATAAAGCAATTAAAAGTACTGAAAGTATATTGAAAAGCAAAAAGCTATTTATTCAGAATAGAGAAAAAAGGGAGAAGTAAAGCACATGTTTGCCTTTCTTTTTCGATTCTTCAAGGGCCATGGTTTACTTGTTGGTCTTTGATTGTCTGAAGCCTGACTTCAAGATTCTGAATTGAGATGAACATTTAAATAGAAAAGCAATGATAAGTACATCTAAGCAGTACCAATCAGAATATAAACCCACTTACCCAACTCCATCATTGTCTGGGTTCAATTCCATCCTGTAGTGTGATGCAGTGAGATGAAATTTCTTTTGAAAGAGATAGTTCCCATTTGGCTAGGGATTCTTTCTTCTCTCATCATGAAACCCCAGGGGAGATTCTATTTTTATATGGGAGTTCATTGTTTCAATCACCTAGTAGGCTTAGAGATACAAATGGCTCTTAAAATATCTACCTTTCTACCAAGTGGGCTATAATATGCAAAAATTATTAGGTACAGCCAGGGTATAAAATGAATTCCTGCAAGAATTTTTTCTTGAGAGACAGAAAGGCCTTATATCAATCTCTAATTGCTGAGGTCCCTTTTTGATTAAATGTAGAAGTTAAAAAATTTTCTTGAAGCTGGTGAATCCATGAACAGCAGGAGACCTGTGTGTGAGTCCTGTTGAGGACAGCACTGGCCACAAGGTACATGAGTGTAGGGTTTCTCACTGTGTGAAATAAGAAACAACCAAAATTTTACAATAGTGTCAAATGTCATAGTTAGAGCCTATTCAGAAGAATTCTCTCCCAGCCTCCATAACACACAGAGGGGCATGGCCAACTCCAGAGTGAAAGACACTTTCTTTCTTTTGTTCCTAAGACCCAAGGATCACAAAGCAAATTGCATCAAATATTTCCAGATTATACAGTCTAATGGGACTAATCAAGTCTGGAGTTTTAGATTGTCTCACTGGATCATAGGAGTCACCTTGAGGCAGTGGGATAATACGAGATGTAGGTACATATGATAAAGCCAATAGACAGCAGAGAGTGTGTAATCTCTTTCTTTGGAAGATCCATAAGCCACAGAAGGATCAAGAGTCTCACTATAAGGAAGATGACATCAAAAGTGAAAGAAGGAAACAAGCAAGAGTTTGGGGCTGGCAGCCTTGTCCTTCCACCTTTAGCCTCTGGGAAGTCAATATAGAGTTACAAGATGTGTTTTTTTCTGTCTCGGCTTATTACACATATCAACACCACAGAAGTCAAGATACAAGTGAAACTCTTGACTGTGTGTGTGTGTGTGTGTGTGTGTGTGTGTGTGTGTGTGTGTATGTGATTATGTCTGGTTTGTAGGGTGTGTGCATATTATGAGCCCAAGAACAACAGTTGCTTATTCTGATTTCAATACCAGGAACCAGGAAAGGCAGACATTGTGGTGGGAATAAGAGGATTGGTGAACTGAGCAGTGCAGGAACAAATTTTTCTGAATGAACAGACAGGGGATGAGTGGCAGGAAAAGAGTAACAATAGCAGATATGTGAATGACAGCAACAATGGGAGTTAAAATGACTTCCAAGACTCCAGGGAGCAAGACATAAATGACTACATGTGGAGTGTCATTTTGAGAACTGCCGTACAGTAGCATCCCTAGGATGCTCATATACTTGTATTCATCTCTAGGATGTTCATGTACTTTTCTTTCCAGGTGGATGAGGAATATTTCATAGAAATGGGACAAAGGTCATAGCCTCCAGGATGAGTAGGGAGTGGGCACTGTCAGAAATACTAGAACTCTACATGTAATTTTTAATCTCTGAAAGGGTTTTAAGATATCCATCCATAAATAAATCTATCTACCCATACCATCCATTCATAAACCAATCTACCACACCCATTTGTCCATTCATTAATAATTCCTTTCTTCCTTCATCATAAAGTATTGCATGAGCTGCACACTAGACCCTATGTCTTACAGAATCTTGATGGAGAGATAGGGCAAAGCCTTCTCCCTATGCTTCAAGAGGAGTGAACCCACCACACTAGTAAATCTATGATCTGAAGCCCAGAGCATTGGAGTAGGAGAATTAGGCTGGAAGGGGGCTCAGAATTCAAATAATGCTTTATTACAAAGTCAAAACTGTCTGTCGATTTGCTGCTTCCACTGACTGGATCAGACACTTCCTATGAGACACTGATGCCTAAGGTGAAATTTTCTGAACCCACAGCATTCTCTGACCCACAGATACTTGATAAGGACTCTAAGGTAGATAAGTTGGGGCTGTGGCTATACATAGTCATTTTGTGATTCTGATCTGTCACCCTTAGTCTGTGTAACCTTCATTCAACCAGTGTCTTTTCTGTCTCTCAGATTCCCTACAGTAGTATACATGGTAACTTATTATTTCCCTGTGTATAAGTGAAATTCAAATATTATTAATGTCCTAATCAGGGGTGTATGTTATTATTTGCCTAAAAGAGAATTTCCTATCCTGAACTCTTGAGGACATGCAGTTGCTGAGAGGACCTATGTTTCTTTGGGGATCTGAATTTTCTTGTGAAGTCTCAGGACTATCAGGACAGTCAGTATGTTGCATGGCCACCCATCCAGCTGTTCTGTCCATGCTGAATCTCAGAAAGTGAAGGAGCACAAATGACTGTCATGACACATACTGGGTTGTTCCACATGCTCCAAGACTTACATGCAATATGACACATTGCTTCCAGTCAGCTCTATCAGGTAGTAAAATTCAAGCAGTCATGAAGCTTTCTCAAAGCTATGTTCAGAGTGGGAGTCCAGGATGAGCTGAGCTGAGGATGACGTCATTGGACTGAAGATCCTACTGTCTATAGGTTCCATTCAGGTCAAGGGTTCTGAAATATTTCACTTTGAACCCATGATATGCCCCCATAAAGGCCCAAACCCAAGTAAGGGTACACAGGCCAGAGGAGAGGAAGGTACAGTCCAAGCTTCACTGTCTTAGGTATACAGAGAAGAATATACCCCACCATCACTGAGAAGTCACAAAGAATCATTTACTGTTTACTTGGAGATCCAAAATGTCCCATTCTGATTTCAAATGGAGAGATATGGTTCGTAGGGTGTAAAACCTTGTGTCTTTCTTCTTGACATTCAAGAGAAGCTGGGATCCATCTTTGCATACTGTCACTCTGTCATAATATGCATGCCCCAGCATGGTTGAATTGGTGAGGAATAAAGGGCTTGCTATCCTCAAATGGTCAAGTAGAAGTACTCCTTTGTGCCAGAGAAAGCCTTGAAGCTTCTCTGGCAGATTAAAAACTCGCAGTACATGTTTGTGGTTTTTGTTTTTTTTTTTTCAACACTACGTGGCACTAACCCAATTGTGAGTTGACAAGAGATAAGTTGCTTCTTGTCACCTAAAAGTGATCCTAGATGAAAAAAAAAGAGATAGAAATTGAAAGAAACCATCAAAAGTTCTTCCTCCGTATTCGGTGAGAAGAAAGAACTTTGAGTCCTGAACAGGTGTGTCCATCACTACTGGTGGAGGTCAGCACACAAATCTCATGCCCTCGGTGCCTATGAACTTCTGTATGGGAATTTCCCCTGGTCTATCTCCATACCATTCACTATCTTCAGTTCTTGGCTCAGACCCACAGTGTGTGGAGTAGGGTGCCTCCTCAAGCATCTTTCTCAACACAAACTGGTCTACACACTGACATAATTTGCAATTAGCCTTTTATGGTACATTCTTGATGCCCTTGTTCATGTCTCTTGCCATACAGTAGGACACGGTGGCCTGGGATCAGTGTGAAAATATTGGAAGACCCAATGCCTAGAAAGGGCTCAATGCATAAATGAATGAATGGATAGATGGATGTGTGCTCAGGTCACTCTGTATGTCCATGAATTAAATTACCAGATTCTCAGGTTCTAAGATAAAGTTTTCATACCACAATTTAATTTATTTTTATTGACTCTGCATTGGGGAACGGAACATGCACTCAAGCAGGTATCAGTGTGTGGGTGAGTGGGTGCATGCCACAGTATCTATGTGTAGGTCAGAGGACAGCTTATGTGACTAAGTTCTCTCCATCCACCATGTGGGATAAGATTGAACTCAGGTCATCAGAGATGACAGCAAATGCCTATATCCACTGAGTCATCTCATGGTTTGCTTTTCATTTGAAGAGTCATCTTGTCCTGGGTAGGGACATTAGTCTACAGAGTAAACTTGCCAAGGTAATTAATGAACTTGATAAATGAACAATGCAACTTTTCTCTCCCCATCTTACTATTTCCTGTTCACTAAAGTTTCCAGAGGATGAGCTGCTGTCTACCTTGCTGTTTCTTCTCATCTCATGTTGCAAACAGAAAACCTGAGTCTCCTCTGAAGCCCTTATCCTCTCCAGGAGACTCCAGACAATCACTCAGCTAACCTCCTTCCACACAAGGATAGGGAATGGTGTAGGCTCTTGTAGCAGGGTTTCCTGCCACTCTGTGTACATTTGCTTGGAGATTAATGTGGCAGATCCACAGTCTTTGATGTCTGCTCTGTTCTTCTTCCTTTGAGAACACCTTCACCAGCAGCAGTGGCCCTGAGCCTTGTTGCTCTGAAATCAACTCTTCGGTCCTCCCTCACTCTGAGCTGGTTCTGGGACAAAGTTCTGAATCCAGGGTCACTGACGATCCCCTAATTTCCTCATCTCTTCCACAACTCAGGTACAGGTTCATGGTGAGAGGTCTAAGGGTCTAGGTTGAGGCTGACATCCTTGTATGAGATACTCAGCATAAGTCCACCTCTCTGCAGGTGCAGTCAAGTGAGGGATTATGGTCTATGAAAGTTTGTCTCCAACATGCATATCCTGCACTAAATCCTCAAACAACAACATGGAGACACAATGCAGAGGGAAGGTATATCTAGTTTAGGTCTGACACTCTTCTGAATGTACAATGGACTGAACCCCACCCAACAACATAGTTCACAAAAAAAATTGACTCACAGTGTACAAAGAATTCTGCACTTATTACTTCCGATCTTGAGGTTTCATCAAGTGTTCATAGAGTGTAGTATCCTGAATCTCTTCTGGTGACACCCTTGATAAGCAAAGATCCATTGTTGAGTACTGTCTCTCTACCATCGTGTGCAAGTCCCATTACAGTAAAATTGGTAGCTATCAAATGACTTGCAATTTCACAGCTCTTGAGCATGGTAACTCCTGTGTACCAGGAAAAGTTTTTAACATTCTTCGGTAGGTTATGCACAAACAGAAGAACATTTTTCCTTTCAACAGCAATTGGAGGCACTGATTTAATGGTGAGCTGGGAAGTAGTGGGAAGCAGCCAGCAGATTAAAAGGGAGACTAGCAAGAAAGAGAGAAATTCCATGAACACTGGGACCTCTGTATTTGAAGGAAAGATGAGATCTGTGTCCTGAGTGGACAGCTCATCACTCACCATAGGTGGGTAGTTGGAAATGGCACCTTTGCACTTGAAAGAGGTGAACAACATAACCTCCACTGCTCCATCAGTGGCCCTGAAACTGTTCTGTTTTGTGTATGGAACTCTCTCTTTGGGTATCTTAAGGTCTTCCCACGCTGCCCTCAGCTTCCTGCCTGTATTCAGAGTACTTGGGTGAGATGATATCTCCTGTTACCTCTTACTCTAGAGATCTTCACTTTCTTTTTTTTTCCTTCTGTGTTCTCTCTTTAGTCCAAGTGCTTTGACTGTACTTCTGGATGGTCTGTCTGTTGTACCTTACAGTCCATTAGTCTAGAGATTTATTAGAACCAAGATGAGCCTGATGTCTTTGGAAGGTCCAGAACTGATATACACTTGGATACCTATGGATGAGTGGGGGAATGCATGTGTCAGGGATATGCCTATCCAGGAGTACATTTGCACAATGCTAAAATATGGCGCTAATGACACCTTTAATACAAGAGTTTGGTATTGCTTATATGTTTATGGAAGGTGAAGGCTTATATATGTGTACCCTTGTGTGCATTTGTGTATAGGTGAATGTATACGCAGAATACACATGGAAGTCAGACCCCTTGTATGTGTTGGAAATTGAATTGGTGTCTTAGGTTTGGCAGCCGGCAGTATCAACATTAAGTCATCTCAATGGCTCTCCCTACTTTGGCTTTTAATTGGACAGTCACTCTCGTGGTTGGGGACATCAGTCTTCAGAATATAGTTGTCCATTTGAATGCCTTGGAGTAGAAAACAATGGTGCTATTTCTCCATTATACTATTTTGTGTCACTTCCTGCTGCAGAGTGCCTGCCCCTGTCTTTCCACCTCCCAAAACCCTGAGTCTATCCCCTGGTTCTTGTCTTCTTCAGGGAATTCAACAAGGCTCTGAGCTCCCCTTCTCCTACTCAGTGCCAAAAATTAGCCTCCTCACCTGTGAGGCAGGTAGTACAGTCTTTACAAGAAAGTACAACAGATTCCATCATGACCTCTGCTACCTGCCACCTGCTCTGCGTGACCTCTGCGTAAAGCTTCAGATCCTGAGCTGTTTCCACACTCTGTTCTCCTGTGAGTTCTGCTGTCCTTCCACCCTTTTATCTGACTCTTCTCCAAGGTAGGAGTCTCTCCTAGAATTATATGTAATGGGGACATTTCATGTGTACAAAACACATCAGTTTGTTTTCACATATCTCCTGTCCCCTACCCTTCTCCTCTTTCCTTTTTTTTCTTTTTTTTTTCTTTTCTTTTCTTTTCTTTCTCAGTCCACCAGACTTCACATTGAGCAATAAAGCTGATATGTCTCTTTGGGCCAATATGTGGCTTTATGTGGACATATGGTGCTGTGTGATTTGCATTAAAAACAGAAAAACATGTAGTATACAAATGAATATCCTTTATATGCTTCCCAGAGTCATGTGTCTTAGTTAGGGAGTCAAATCTAACTGTCTGTCCATTTGTTTTTGGTTCCTGAAAAAGATATCGTCTCAAGCTATGGATGACCAAGATTAACATCAGCTCCTTCCTGCTCCACAGACAGCTGAGAAGGCCCCAGGGTAGAGACAGTAGATATGTGACTGCAGACAGATGACTCATGCTTCATGTCTGCTTCCCATGGTCTGCGTGAGCCTGAGCAGAGCAAGCCCTGTGTAAGATCCAAATTCAAAAACAATTCCGATATTACAATTTTCCTACACTAGATATGTCCTCACTAAACACTCAAACCCAGTGTGGACATGAAAAAAAGGACAGGTAGTAAGCAAATCCAGACATATTTCTCATGTTTTACTAAGTAGAAACACCACATGTAACACCCAGAGATCAAAAAGAGCCATGAACTCTTTACATGGTGAAAGGCATTTGTTTCTTTGGTTCCTAAATCAGACTCCATATTTCTATAGTAAAAATGTCTGTTTTCATCAGGGTGGCATTCTGAAACATTAGACACCCTTTGGTGTACATTGTCTCTCTGTCACTGTATGCAGGTCCTAGTATATTGATTGGTAGCTATTACATGTCCAAGTTCATCCCTGTCACCTGCACTTTACCCTTTGTATCAATAAATTTGTCAATATTCTCTGCCACATTAAGTACAGGTTGAATATCTTCTTCTTCAGCTCATTGAGCAAGAGTGATCCAATAGTAACTTAAACAGTATGGGGAGAAGACCATTGAAAGTCAGGCTAGAACCTGAAGAGATGACTTAGTGGTTGAGAGCACTGGCTACTCTTTCAAAAGACATGGGTTCCCAGCGTATACATGGCATGTCACCACAGCCTGTAACTACAGTCCTAGGAAACTTGGACCCCCTTTTAAGCTCTGCTGGCATTACATACCATTAACACAAAAAACACATGCACACAGAACACCCATAAGTGTAAATAAACCTTTAAGCATTTCTTTAAAAAATAAAATGAAAGTAAACCTAAAATAAAGAGAATGGAATCTTGAACACCAGTGCATTTGGTCAGAGAGTAGGATCCTAGGTCTTATGCTCTTGTGTTCATTTCTCTGCCTCCATGTGTGAATTTGGGTGCATCTATAGAACTGGACCAAGGCTACATAGCATGACCTCTTTTCAATTAATGATTCTGAATGTGTCTTTTACTTTGTATTGAAATATGTTCTCAGGTTTCTGAATAGACTACCCCTGATTTCAATCAGATCTCTGATCACTCACAAATGCTCACTCAAGAGCATTTGTAGGCTACAGGGATGGCTACCCTAACTCTTCCTCTAGAATCCTTGCCTGATCTCTTTTTCTTTTAGATATTTTCTTTATTTACATTACAAATGTTATCCCCTCTCCTGGCTTTCCTTCCAAACACCCCCTATACAATACCCCTTCCCCCTGCTCACCACTCCAGAATCCCTGTCCTGTCATTCCCCTACACTGGGGCATCAGGCATTCACAGGACAAGGGGGCTCTCCTCCCACTGATGCTATAAGATTTATATTATTCCATTCTATGTGTGATTCATTACAATGTGAATTCAAGAGATCTCTGAGGACAGGGGACTATGTGGAATTTCCTGGGGCTAGAAGTAGTTGAGGTTGTAAATGCTCCTAAGGTGGTTGCTGGAAACTGAACTCAGGACTTCTGAGAGAACCACAAGTACTCATAACAACTGAGCCATCTCTCCAGCCCTTCTGTCACATTTCTATACTCTGTCACCTTTGTGGTTCTAGTCATCCATTAACTTTACCTTCTAGATGATCATCTGCTTTACAATCCATTGTAATTAGAGCTTTTTGAAGACAGAAATTTGCTTGCCTTTCTGGGAAGATCTAGTACCTGAGAAATTCTCAGGTATGTGGGTGAATGAATGAGTAAGTGAATGAATGAATATAACAATTCACCGACTTTAGAGGCAAATCAGAGTGTAGCTTAGTTGGAGTTTGTTTGGCTGTTATACACAAGGCCCTGACAGCATACATAAAAAAATTCAACTATACTCTCATGTGATCACTAAGACTGACTCAGAGATGTTCCTATTCCTCCATCACTGTGAGTAACCTGGTTCTACTCCAAACTCTAATGGCCTCTCAACCTCATTCCTCTTGCAATACAGGAAAAGAAATGTTTGGCTTGAGATATGAAAGGCTGCCAATTTTAACCTATCTGTGACTGTGAGAGTCTTGGGCCATGAACCTGAGACTTGTTCATAGTCTATGAACTAGAAGTTCATGGTCTACTCCTGCATGTACATAGTTATAGTCATGAAGGTACCAAATTTACTCTCAGCTAACATTCAGTTTGGTTCTGTCATTTCTGTTGGCACTCACTGGATTCCAGGTTCAATACTCATAAAATTCTAAGTCATTCATTGTGACACTGGGTAAATTGAGAGTTATTTTTCACAATCTTTAAGATACAAACAGCCTGTGTATGTGAGAGGTTTAATGATTTGACCATGATAAAGAGTTTGTATATTGAATTTTAGATTCACAAGTTAATGTTACTCTTTGTTGAAGTTGTCACTTGCTTTGAAGAACTTGGGTAACAGAGCTGTGTAGGCAACAGGGAGATCTATGTGTAGGCCAAAAGAGATGATGGCCACCTGGGAGACCTCTGATACTTCCAAAGGCTTCTTTCAACCAGGATTGGTCTCTCTTACCTCCACACCCAATATATTCTCTTAGAAACCAGACAGAAGTTGACTCAGGCAGATGAATGAGGAGCTCAGTTCCCTAAGATGGTGGGCCTCTTGTTCTGGAAGAGACAATAAGTCTTTGTCACCTGTGAGCTGAGCTGCAGAGATGAATTGTACAGACATGGATATTGAAGTTGATGTTCCAATGTCTCTTGATTCCAGCAGCAGCACAATTTTGTGTCCCTCTAGCTTCACTAATCAACACTGATTAGCCTAGTCCAGTGCCCTGCAAAGTTTTACTGTTCAAAGCTATTTTATAGAATGAAACTTCCCATTTAGCTTCCTGAGCAGCATCTACAGACTGCCACAGAATTTGATGTGTGAACAAAATTCTCACGCATCAGATCTGTGCATGACTGAAATTCAGCCAACTACCCATGTTGAACCATAACATGGTCCAATCTCTCCAGATGTTTGATGATGACAACATGAGCCACAGGGCCTCAAAGGCAAAGGATGATGCTCAGAGGATAAGTCTCAGAATGATCTAGGATAATGAAGGGTAAAGGCTACATGCAAGCTTAAAACAGAACCACTCTTTTTAACATTGTCCTATAATGATTTTCTCAAACAGGTAAGCACCATGAGAGATATTTTCTGAAATGAAGATGGCTGGATTATTTCTTTAATTTTTTGTTTAGTTATTTTGATTATTTATCTCTATACAGCATGTAAGCCTGGTGCTTACAAAACTCAGTTCAAATTGGATCCTGAGGAACTGGATTTACAGATGTTTATGAGCTACCATGGGAGTGCTAGAAAGTGAACTTGGATCTTCTACAAGAGCATCCTGTGATCTTAAACATAGAGATAGATCTCTAGCACTCCTTGGTGGATGCTTTCATAGGCAGATCTGACTATAGAACGTAGAGAACAAGAAATTGATGGAACTATGACAGGAAGAGATGGGTGTGGTCAGTAGATCTAGACTAGAGGTTTCAGATTATCTCCATATGACAGCATTGTTTCTAATATCCAATATCTGAAGTCAATCCCTGCAAGAATTATTTCTCTGAAGAGCACAATTTGGTATGAGGGAAAGATGCTAAAGCTGTTTCAAATCAAAGACTCTCTGAGCAGAGAGAGCCCTGTGTTAGATATAGGGTCTATTAAAGAGGAGGGTGGCCATGCTGTGGTGGTGCACGCCTTTAATTCCAGTGCTTGGAAGGCAGAGGCTAGTGGATTTCTGAGTTTGAGGCCAGCCTGGTCTATGGAGTGAGTTCCAGGACATCCAGGGCTATACAGAGAAACCCTGTCATGAAAAACCAAAAAAAAAAAAAAAAAAAAGAAGAAGAAGAAAAAAAGAAAAAAGAAAAACCAAAAAAAAAATTACCTTCCAGATTAGTGACAGTGGCATATCAGAAAATATTTCCTGATTAGTATGGGGAATTCTGCAGTAATTCTCCAGAGACAGGTGTCTTAGTTCTGAAGTCAAATCTTAGTGTCCTTTTTTTTTTTTTGCTTCCTGAACAATATGTTCCCTTAAGCTATGGATGACCAAGATTAACATCAGCTCCTCCCACCCTGCTTGACAGACAGCTGAGAAGGCCCCAGGGTAGAGACAGTAGGCATGTGACTGCAGACAGATGACTCATGCTTGATGTCTGCTTCCTATGTTCTGTGTGAGCCAAAGCAGAGAGAGACCCTGTATCAGACTCAGGATTTATTGGAAGGGACAAGACAAAGCCTTATCCTTTACATTCCAGGAGAAGTGACAGTGGCACACTAGATAATACATGATTTTATCTGTGGTAGGTAGAATGGGAAGTCCTGGAATTCTGCAGAAATTTGCAAAGACAGCAGTTCTTTCTGTATATCACTTTCCCAGATGTTTATGGTTAGTAAATTTTACAATGGCTTTAGGTTTAAATGTGAACAACACCTAACCTTGCCACAAGACATTTGATCTGTTTAGATGAGCAGCATTTGCTATTATTTGCCTGAAGGAGAAACTGCCCTAGCCTTAATGCCTAATTACACTGAGATGCCAGGAGAATCTATGTCCTCTTTCCTCCCCTTTGGAGTCTTGCCTATTCTGTGAAGTGTCATAAGTCCAACAGAACAGTTGCCTGATGATCCGGGCTCATGTACAGCTGTGCTCTCCATGCAGAGTCAGGAGATTCTCAGGGAGGGATGTAGACTGACTGTCTCTCACATCAGTGCACAGGCTTCTATCATGAGCTAGGACACTCAGAATGGTAATAAACAAGTCTGATCTGTTAGCTCTAACACATCATGTTCCAATCTTGCCCTGACTCTCCCAAAACAGCTTGAAGTCAAAAGTCTGGAACACTGACCTAGAAGCAGAACTTCCTAGTGTTCTCCCTTCTAATAAAACTTCATAGTTCCCTTAGACAGAGTATACCTGAAGCACAAATACATTTCTTTTTTTTAATTTTTTATTAGATATTTTCTTTATTTACATATAAATTTCCCCTTTCCCAGTTTCCCCTCCAAAAAACAAACAAACAAACAAAAACAAGAACAAACCCCTGTTGCCTCCCCCCTCCCGATGCCTGCCACCCCACCCTCTCCCACTTATTGGCCCTGGCATTCTCCTACACTGGAGCACAAAGCCTTCACAAGGCCGAGGTCCTTTCCTCCTATTGATGATCGAATTTTCAATCCTCTACTATACACATGCTGCCAGAACATTCAGTCTCCTCCACTATGGAGGAGAGACTGAAGAAAGGACAAGCCAGCCTAAATATAGCTATCTCCTGAGAGATTCTGACAATACCTGACTAATACAGATGTAGAAGCCCACAGCCTTTCATTGTACTGAGTACACTGTCCCCAATGAAGGAGTTAGAGAAAGGATCTATGAAGCTGAAGGGTTTGCAGCCCCTTAGGATGAACAACAATATGAACTAACTAGTACCCTCAGAGCTCCCAGGGACCCAACCACCAACCAAGGACTATACAAATACATTTCTTATGGCTAAATTTTTTATGAGAACCACACTATCTAGGCTTCTTCTGATTGTTTCACTGAGTTAAGCTGCCACACATCGACCAGCGGGACCCAGGCACTCAGGAACTCTGTTAGCTCAGTGGTATGGGTTGCTTACAGTCTGTCTGGGCCAGTGCTCTGAGCAGACCTTGGGCACAAATTTGTAGCAAGTCCCACAATACCCAGAGGAAGCTCCATTCCGAGGCACTCTAACATGCCCAGGATCAGAAGATCAGAGGTGAGGAGGACACAACATCTATCCCAAAACTGGGAGTAACTAGGACCAGTGGGACCAGGCACACAGGAACTCTACCAGCCCAGTGGCTCAGGTTCCTTCCGGTCTGTCTGGGCCAGCCAGTGCCTTGAGCAGACCTTGGGGGCAAGCTCCACAGCCAGTCTCAAAACACCCAGAGGAAACTCCACTCTCAGGTGCTCTAACAAGCCCAGGATTACAGGATCCCAGAATCACAGGATCACAAAGAAAGCTTGACTCTGAGGAGTTCGGACACAACAAGTATCACAGGAAGGACAGACTCCAGTCAGATTTAGCAAGGACAGGTAGCACTAGAGATAGCCAGATGGCGGGGAGCAAGCATAAGAAAATAAACAACACAAACCAAAGTTACCTGGTATCATCAGAACCCAATACACCCACCATTGCAAGTCCTGGACACACCATCATGCTGAAAAAGCAAGATTCAGATATAAAATCACTTCGCATGATGATGACACAGGACTTTAAGAAAGACATAAATAGCATCCTCAAAGAAATATAGGAGAATACAAGTAAACAGCTAGAAGCCCTTCAAGAGGAAACACAAAAATCCCTAAAAGAACTACAGGAA
>JADRCD010216316.1:24009-35120 GCA_019843815.1 Montemys delectorum
ATACAGGACTTTAAGAAAGACATAAATAGCATCCTCAAAGAAATATAGGAGAATACAAGTAAACAGCTAGAAGCCCTTCAAGAGGAAACACAAAAATCCCTTAAAGAACTACAGGAAATCACAACCAAACAGGTGAAGGAAATGAGCAAAACCATCCAGAATCTAAAACAGGAAATAGAAATAATAAAGAAATCAGAAAGACAGACAACCCTGGAAATAGAAAAACTAGGAAAGAAATCAGGAGTTGTAGATGCAAGTGTCACCAACAGAATACAAGAGATAGAAGAGAGAATCTCAGGGGCAGAAGACACCATAGAAAACATTGACACAACAGTCAAAGAAAATGCAAAAAGCAAAAAATCCTAACCCAAAACTTCCAGGAAATCCAGGACATAATGAGAAGACCAAACCTAAGGATAACCGGTGTAGATGTAGTAAAGACTCCCAAATTAAAGGGCCAATAAATATCAACAAAATTATAAAAGAAAACTTCCTTAACCTAAAGAAAGAGATGTCCATGGACATACAAGAAGCCTACAGAACTCAAAATAGAGTAGACTGGAAAAGAAATTCCTCCCATCACGTAATAATCAAAACACTGAATGCACTAAACAAAGAAAGAATTTTAAAAGCAGTAAGGGCAAAAGGTCAAGTAACCTATAAATGCAGGCCTATCAGAATTACACCAGACTTCTCATCAGAGACTACAAAAGCTAGAAGATCCTGGACAAATGTCATACAGACCCTAAGAGAACACAAATGCCAGCCCAGGAAAACTCAGCAAAACTCTCAATTATCATAGTTGTAGAAACCAAGATATTCCATGACAAAACCAAATTTACACAATATCTTTCCACAAATCCAGCCCTAAAAAGGATAATAGATGGAAAACACCAACATAAGGAGCAAAAGTCCTCTTTAAAGAAAGTTATCTTTCAACAAACCCACACAAACCTAATTCCACCTCTAACAACAAAAATAACAGGAAATAACAATTACTTTTTCTTAATATCTTAATATGAAAATTAATATTACAACATATCCTAATCGAATGAAATCCAAAAATATGAGGAATTAGTAATTTGTTGACTGTCATCCAGTGGTCACTCTAATTTGGTAATTGGAGAAATAGGTCCCATATTGTACAAAATATATACACTTTCTGCTTAATTGTACATGACAATGTCTTGCTGTTTATCACATTATGGTCTTGAAAACAGCCTGTCTATCTCAGCCTGTCTATTAGTAAGATTATTTGATGTTTTTATGCTATACTATGGTTTTCAGAACAGCTTACATATTTCAAAAACATTTATACAGGCAAAAGAAATGTAGACAATTAACTTGGGAGGTGACTTGTAAGAGAACAAGAGCGAAGCTGAATGTTTTGACTGATGTTTGTAACTATTGTATCAAGTTTAAAGAAGAGGACTTTATAAATTACTCTTTAACTGAGATTAATACTTTTCAAAATCATTACAGCCAATGAACCAGATTCTTACCCTCACCTAAAGTCTGTGCCACCCTCCAAGTAGAACCATTGTTCTTTGAAACAGTTGGTGAATGATTACATGGATAGACCATCTTAATACACACACTATTTCTTAAATGAATCTAACCTGTTCTCTGTGGGCTGAGAATGAAGACAACTATTCAAGTCAAAGAGCTTTGACAATAGCAGAAAATCTGTATCCAAAAATCATGCCTACAATTCATTCCTTGGCACAGCAGATCTGTCAACTCTTAGCTTATCTACTATGGAGGTAAAATCCTTTGATGAGGGTCACTGAAGTATAGCCTTATTACAATGAATTCCAATGTCTAAAAATTGTTCGTATTTTGGGCTTGTACCACAGTAAGAGCCAAGATTTTAAGTTCTACAAAAAAAAACAACAACAAACAAACAAAAAGTTTTTATCTATTTATGTTCATTTAAAAAATACTAGTAGTGATGTATTATTTTAAAATAGAGTTAATATGTTTTGAGTTATTTAAATATTATATAGAGAAAAATGTATATATTTACAGTATTTCTGTAGACAAGCATCTACATAAGACTGTTCAATTGATTGTGGTTTTATATCAAGCAACTTTTTTATTAGATATTTTCTTAATTTACATGTCATATGCTTTCTCCTTTCCCAGCTTCCTCTTCAAAAACAAAACAACAAAAAACAACAACAACAAGAAAAAAATCCTGTTCCCTTCCTCCTCCCCCTGTTCACCATCCCTCCCTCTCCCTGTTACTGGCCCTGGCATTCCCCTACACTGGGACACAGAACCTTCACAGGGCCAAGGACCACTTCTCCCATTGATGACCAACTTGGCCATCCTCTACTATACACATGCTGCTGGAGCAATCAGTCCCACCATGTGTACTCCTTGGTTGGTGGTTTAGTCCCTGGGAGCTCTGAGGGTACTAGTTAGTTCATATTGTTTCAAACAACTTTTATAATACTCATTTTTATTGTTACAATATTTTATAAATTTTAAAGAATATGACAAAATGAAAAAAAAGAAAAGTATTGCAGGTATTAAAGAGGGGGGTCTCTGGGAGGAGCTGGGGTACAAAATGGAAAGAAGAATGTGATGTAATTCTATTTACTTAAAATATGTTTTTAAATGTTAAAAAATTCAGATAAATTGAAATCATGTATCTTTTCTCATCATAATACAATAAAACTTAAATCAAATTTTAAAATGTTGCCACATATCCTATTCTTGGCAAGATAAATTCACAAGAAAAAGTTCTGATATATCAATTTGCCTACACTGGGTTTGTCCTGCAGTAAATACTCAAGACAAATGTGAACAGAACAAAATCTAAGAGTGAGTAGGCAAGTCCTGACATAATGATCTTGGTTTACAAGTTAGAAACACTGCACTGGGCACACAAAAGTAAAAATTAAATACATGGATAGTTTACATGGTGAGACACATAGATTTCTTTGGTTTCAACCTCAGCATATCAGATTTGTACGAAAAAATACCTATTTTCATCATGGCGGCATTCTGAAGCTTTAGGGAATCCATATCTGTACATTTCTCTCTGGCACTTTATGCAGGCCCCAACACATTGATTGGTGGCTATTATGAACTTGTGCAAATTCAATCCTCTGGCAACAGTTACCCTTTTGTATCAGTAAAAGTCTTCAATATTTTCTGGCATATTAAGAACATCTTCCCCATCAGCTTCATTGAGCAAAAGTGATCCAATAGTAAGTTGAGCAGTATGGGGAGAAGACCATTGAAAGACAGGCTAGGACCTGGGTAGATGACTTAGTGGTTGAGAGCACTGACTATTCTTTCAAAGGACATGGGTTCCCAGCACATACCTGGCATGTTACCATTGCCTGTAACTACAGTCCTAGGAATTGTGGACCCTCTTCTAGGCTCTGTTGGCACTACATATAGTTAACACAAAAGAACACATGCAGGTATAATGCCTGTAAGTATGAACAAATCTTTAAACATTTCTTTTAAAAATTAAGTTAAATTGGAAGCTAGAATAAAGAGAGTGGAATCTTGGGTGAGATCATAGAGCCCTAGGTCCTTTGCAGTTGTGTTCATTTCTCTGCCTCCATGTGTGCATGTGGGACTATCTATAGAACTCCAAGGACAAAAGTTTCATTTATGGCCTCTTTTCAATAAGTTATCCTGAATATGTCTTTAACTCTATATTGCAATCTCAGGTTTATGAATAGACTATACCTGACTGCAATTCAGAACTCTGCTCACACTCTAGAGTGTTGATGCAGAAATGGGATGTCTACCCAAACTCTTCTTTTAGAATCCTTGCATCATCTTTTAATCATTTCACTTGAGATCAAGTACCCTTTAAGGACTGGGGACTGTGTGACATCCCCTGGAGCTAGAGATAGTTAAGGTTTGCTGTCTCCTAACATTGTTGCTGGGAACTGAATTCACGTCATCTAGGAGAACCACAAGTTCTCTTAAGCAGTGAGCCATCTCCCCAGCCTTTCCTTCATGTTTCAATGCTCTGTGCCTTTATGGTTCCAGTAAACCCTTTACTTTTCCTCCTAGAAGCCAGTGTGCTTTATAATGCATTGCAACTAGAACTTTGTGAAGATAGGAATCTGCCTGAGTTTCTTTTTTAAAATTTAAATTGTTATTTATTTACTTTCCAGCCATTGCCTTCCTCAGTGCCCCCTCCCAAAGTTTCTCATTCAAGTATTCCTCCTCATTGCCTCCAACAGGATGTTCTCCCCTTCACCAGGCCTCCTTTTCCTTGTGGCCTCAAGACTCTGGGGCATTAAGCTCATTCTCTCTCACTGAGGTCCAACCAAGTAGACCTCTGCCACATGTGTGTCAGGGGCCTCAGACTGGCCCATGTATGCTTCTGGTTGGTGACTTGGTCTCTAGGAGCTCCCTGGGGTCTGGGTTATCAGAGACTGCATGTCTTCCTATGGAGTCCTGTTCCTTTCTGCTTCTTCAGCCCTTCCACTAATTAGGCTATGTGGGTCCCAGACTTCTGTGCAATATTTGGGTGTAATTATCTGCTTCTCTCAGTCAGCTGCTGGTAGAGCCTCTCTGAGGACAGCCATGTTATGCTCCTTTTTGTAAGCACATTATAACTTAGTAATGTCAAGCCTTGGTCTCCCCCTCCCCACTACCCAAGTAAGATCACAAGTTGTGCCAGTCATTGGACCACATTTCCTTCAGTCAGTTCTGCATTTTTGTCATTGCAGTTCTTTTAGACAGGAACAATTCTGGGTCAGGAAATTTGACCGTGGGTTAGTAACCCTGTGCCTCTGCCTGAGGTCCTGAATATCTACTGGAGGTGGGCTCTATGAGGTTCCTTCCCCCAATGTTGGACATTTTATCTAAGGTCACCCCCAATGAGTCCTGAGAGTGTCACCCTCCTGGATCTCAGGTACTCTCTAGAGGATCCCTCCACCTCTAACTCCCCAAGGTTACTTATTTTCATTAATTCTCTTGGGCCTCTGAGCCTCTTTCCTGTCCCTTCCCCTCCATATCTGATCCCTTTACCCTTTATTACTCCCCCTCCCCTGTCCCACCCAGGCCCCTCCATCCCTCAGCCTCCTGTGATTATTTCCTTCCACTTTCTAAGTGACATTGAAACTTCCACACTTGGGCATTTCTGTGTGTTACAATTATTACAGTCTATAGGTTGTATCTAAAGTCTTCTGCACGTTTTGATTAATATTCACTTATCACTCAGTACATATCATTCATGTCACTTTAGTCTGAGTCAGCTCAGTCAGGATGATGTTTTCTAGTTCCATCCATTTACCTACAAAATTCATCAACTTCTTTTTTAAGAGTTTCACATTTTTAAGAGTATCCCATTGTGTAAATGAACCATATTTTCTGTATTCACTCTTTGGCTTAGGGATATGTAGATTGTTTCCAGCTTCTGGCTATGACAAATAAAGCTGCTATGAACATAGTAGAGCATATATCCTTCTGATATACTGGGACATTTTTTTGGGTATATGCCTAAGGGTGTTATAGCTGGGTCTTCAGGTAAAACTATTTCCAATTTTCTGAGGAACTGACTGACTGATTTCATGAGTAGTTGCACCAGTTTGCAACCCCACCAGGAATGGAGGAGTGTTCATCTTTATCTACATGCATGCCCACGCCGGCATGTGCTGTCATGTGAGTTTTGAACTTAGCCATTCTGATTGGTGTGACTTGGACTCTCAGGGTCATTTTAATTTACATTTCTCTGATGAGTAAGGACTTTGAACATTTTTTAAGTTTTACTTAAAAATTTTTAATGAATATTTTTATTAGATGTTTTCTTTATTTACATTGTCTCTTTTCCCAGATTCCCCTCCAAAAATAAAATAAAATAAAATGAAAAAAACAAAAAACAAAAACTCAGAGACTTGAGAACACTCCAAGTGCAGGTGCACACTAGAAGTAGTGTGTGCCTCTGGCTGGACAGTCATTCCTGTATCCTGTGTCCTGAGTTCCTGGTATGTCAGAGCTCCTCACAGTCAAGCTTCTTCTAGGTGTTGCTGGAATGGGTGAGGAGTCAGCATTCTCTTTGTTTCTAACTGGTTGATTTCAGACCTGTTTTCAACTATTTCCAAACATAGATGCCCTTTGGATGTGTTTGCTTCTTTCTATTTTAGAGATTCCAGGTGTGCTGTTAAGTTGATTGAATGGGGTCTCTCCAATTTACATATGAAGGCACTTGCTATGAATTATCCTCTTAACACTGCTTTCATTTTGTCCCATAAGTTTGGAGAATGATGTGTATTCATTTTCAGTGAGTTCTTTGAAGTCTTTGATTTCTTTCCTTATTTCTTCCCTGACCAAGTTATCATTGAGCAGAGAGCTGTTTAGTTTCCATGAGTATGTGGCCTTTCTGTTGTTTTTCTTGTTATTGAAGTCTAGCCTTAGATCATGGTGATCTGATAGAAGACATGGGATTATTCTAATCTTCTTGTATCTACTGAGGCTTATTTTATGTCTGATTATATGGTCAGTTTTGAAGATGTTACCATGAGGGGCTAAGAAGAAAGTATATTCTCTTGTTTTGGGATGAAATTTTCTCCAGATATATGTTAAATCCACTTGGTTTATAATTTCTATTAGTTTCACTCTGTCTCTCTTTAGTTTCTGCTGAATGAAATAATAATAATAATAATAATAATAATAATAATAATAATAATAATAATAAAACAATGAACTACCATGTTCCTATGCTTGTGCCTCTGCCCCAGTGGCCTGGCAGGCCATGCACTGGCAGGCAATGGCCAACCTGCTTTTCTTTCATGGAGACTTTCACTCAGAACTCCATAGTCACTGACCCAGCTTGCTAGGTTCCTTCTGGCAGGTCAGTACTATGCCACCCCGTGCTTCAAATCCCCCGTGGTCTTTGTTGTGCACATCTGTCAAACCTATGCTTTGCCATAGTACCTTTCTCCCTTGAACTTAGAAGAGCCTCTGAGTGAAGGCAAATGCAACACAAAGTTAGTTCAGAGATAACAACAGTTACTCAGTCTCTGGGAGCAACAAATAAAACCTGATCTTGTAAGCCTTATGAAAATCTGGTTCTTCCAGTGGCAAATCCTTGCTGACCTGCCATGGTACCAGGGAAATTCTAGCAGATATATCTTACCCCTCTACTGTCCCAGTTCCAAAGGACCTAACTCTCTTCCTCCATCCAACCAAGAAGTACTGCTTAATCACCCAGTAGCTCCTTTATTCATTAGGGGATTGGTTCACAAGAAGCCACTTGAGCACTTGAATCATTCCTTATTCCAGACAGCTTTGCCTGGGAGAGCAGAATTAACATAAAATACAAGCAGCATGGAGCCATCCACAACAAGTTTGTGTTTCAATGATCTGCCTACAGCTGGGAGTGGGATGTTGGAGTCTCCCACTATTACTATGTAAGGTTTAGTGTGTGTCTTGAGCTTTAGTAAAGTTTACTTTATGAATGAGGGTACCCTCGCATTTGGGGCATAGATGTTCAGAACTGAGACTTCCTCTTGGTGGATTTTTCATTTGATTAATATGAAGTGCTGTGGGGCAGAGGGCTGTTCTGACAGCCTGGGTCCAATAGAGCTACCACCTTAGAACCCTGGAGCACCCACTGAGCAGAGTAAATTTGTTCACTAGGGACAGTAGGCAGTGTGTGATAGCTCCTGAGACAATGGCTCAGATTTCAGCCCCAAACTCCCACAATGGCCCCAGCAGAAGAGGTGAGTGATATTGGTCAAGCCCTTTTACATGCAAATAAAAAAAAATTTTCAGCCCAAACCAATGAGAGATAACTGCTGCCGAAATCAGAATGACCCCCAAAATTTATATATATCCATGGAAGTACCCATGGTCTGAGCCTTTTGTTCTAAGAGCTGTAGCGTAGCACTGGTTAATTGGCCTGTCGCCCCAGCCAGACCCAACTCAGTGCAGGGCAACACAATGAAACAAAACAGCCTGGAAGACACAGCAGAGATGGCCCAGCCTCTGCTTGCTCAATTTCCTTAGCAAGGGCTCCCTCACCAAGCTGGGCCAGAGATCTCAGTGGGAATCTTCCAGCATTCAGCCCCACAAAGTGCCCCTCTCCATCTCATTCGATAGGTTTTGGTTTAAAGTTTATTATATTAGTTATTTGAATAGCAACTCCAGTTTGTTTTTTGGGAACACTTGATTGGAGAGTTTTTTTCACTGCTTTTTACTCTGAGGTACTCTTAGTCTTTTGTCTCTGAGATGTGTTTCTTTTATGCAACAAAATGCTGAATGCTGCTAAAATATCCAGTCTGTTAGCCTGTGTCTTTTTATTAAGGAATTGAGTGCATTGATGTTAAAGCATATTAAATGGATGATTGTTAGTTCCTGTTATTTTTGTTACTGGAGGTAGTATGTGTATATGATGCAGTTCTTTTGAGTTTGTTGTGATCTGTTTAGTTTCATGTTTTCTTGCATGTATTTACCCTTTTTGTGTTGGGTATTTTGTTCAAGTATTCCCTATAGGGTTGGATTAGTAGACAGATATTGTTCAAATTATGTTTTGTCATGGAATATCTTAGATTCTTCACAGATGGTGATTGAGAGTTTTGGTGGGTATAGTAACCTGGTGTGGCATTTGTGTTCTCTTCAAGTCTGCAATATGTCTGACCAGGATCTTCTGGCATTTAAAGTCTGTTGAGACATCTCATGTAATTCTGATAGGTCTACCTTTATATTGCTTACAATTTTTAATATTCTTCATTTGTTTTGATATTTAGTGTTTTGATCCTTATGTGATTAGAGGGTTTTTCCTGGTACAATCAATTTGATGTTCTGTAGGCTTCATGGCCACTTGTGGCTATCACTTTCTTTAGGTTATAGAAATTTTCTTCTATGATTTTGAAGATGTTTTCTGGCCCTTTGAGCTGGGATTCTTCCCCTCTCCTATTTTTATTATTCTTAGTCTTGATATTTTTATTGTGTGTTGAATTTCCTGGATATTTTGGGTTAGGAGCTTTTTACATTTTATATTTTATTTTAAAAACATGTAGATATTTTCTCTGGTATCACCTACACCTGAAATTCTCTCTTCTATCTCTTGTATTCTGTTGGTGATGCTTGCATTTGTGAATCCTGATCTCATCCCTAAGTTTTCCATCTCCAGGGTTGCATTCCTTTTTAGTTTCTTTATTGCTTCTATTTTCATATTTAGTTCTTGGACCATTTTTCTTTAATTCCTTCACCTACTTAATTGTATTTACCTGTATATTTTAAAAGACATTTAATTTTTTCTTCTTTAATGGCTTCTACCATGTTGCCTGTATTTTCCTGTATTTCTTCAAGGGATTATTTATATCCTCTTTAAAGGTTTTTATCATCTTCATGGTATGGGATTTTAAGTCATCATCTTGCTTTTTGTGCATGTTAGGGAATCCAGGGCTTGCTGTGATGAGAGAACTGGGTTTTTATGATGTCAAATTGCAAAGAGATCTGACGTTTTTTATCTTGTGTTTGCCTCTGGCTATCTAGTTCTCTCTAGTGTTAACTTGTTTGGGTGACTCTAAATGAAACTTTTCTCTTTGAAGGTATGTAGAGCTCTGTTACCTGAGTTTAGGCTGGTTTCCTTTAAGGCAGGCAGTATTGTCTCTGATTATGGTGGGCCTCCTGTGTCTCATTTAGAGTAGACCTCTTGTGCCTCTGGTTACTGCAGAACTTCTGTGCCCTTGGTTACTGCGGACCTCCTGGGAGGTTTACAGACTGCAGTTTTTCACAGGTATCTGTCAGTATGGGGATCTGGCAGGGTGGCAATATGAAATTTAATAGAGGGCCTGAATTTCTATGAAGATCTAGTGGTTGGAAAACTCTCAAATGTATGAGTATGGATAAATGAATGAATGAATGTGTGAAAGAGCTAAGGAAGGAAGGAGGAAAGAAGAAAGGAGTATACCAACGCAATGCCTTTAAAAGGAGGCTCATGTTGTAAGATAACAAAACAATTAACAGACTGCCTGAGATTTTCCAGTATTCCTTACATCATAGGCTGGAACAGGAAAAAGTCAGAAAGACAAAGAAATGGTTTCTGAAGGCTGCTTCAAGAGGCTCAGAAGAAACCTGAAACTTGATTACACCACAGACTTAAAATCCTCTTCTGTGTCTCTCCAGAAAACCATAGACTTCATCCAAAAGCTCATCGTAGATAACATCCAGTCCGGGATGTAATTTGTTTGATCTATAGCCTATTGAGCATGGTGGGAGAGCTATGGAGGAGGCAGGAATGAGGTCCCTGTTATTAAAAAGGATGTGGAAGAAAACATGTTTTAATAAGAATCTTGGAGTTCCCTGTAAATACTTCCCTACAAAATATATACAGATTTGTAAGTGCCTTCATGTAAGGACAGGTAGTAGTCTCATTTTTGGTGGAAATAAAAGTCTAAGGTTTTATTAATGGAACATCAGGGTCACATGGTGGAAATAGGAAAAAGACACCTCTTATATCAACAGAGGGCAGTAGGAAATTCCTAGTCTATAGTAGGCCACAGTGTCTCTCTGGGCTATGATAAAACCACAATTAAGTAGATACCAACCACAGATCAAGATGTAGTTTAGTAGGAGTATGCAAGGACCTGGCATCACACACATAAAAAAGACTGAACAATATTCTCATGTGTTCATTAAGAACAAGTCTGAGATCCCCCTACTCCTCAATCACTGGGAATAACCTGGTTCTACTCCAGAGAGGAATATCCCCTCAACCCGGTTCCTGAAGAGACACTGGAACAGAAATATTTAGCAGGGGATAATAAACACTGACAGTTTGAACCTATATGTCTGTATCAGCATTTTCTCTATCCAATCATATTAGGGCAGTGACAGGCCTCTGATTGGATGGGAATAGAGAGGGGAGATAGAAGTTGAGGAAGAGAGAGATCAGAGAGAGAAGGGCAGCAGCTGGAACATGGAGTTAGAGGAAGATGGCGAGTCAGACCCCGCGTGGTTATAACCAGCCTAAGATTTTTAAAAGTTTAAATTAATTGGGTCAAAATTTGTCTGTATCATTTGGCATTGAAATTATTGTATTGTTGTTCAAAAAACTGGTGGGCCTGCTGAGGCTCTCTCTCCCAGGGTGGCAGGGGGCCTGGTGCTGAGGCCCAGGTCTCTCT
>JADRCD010216317.1:15126-37885 GCA_019843815.1 Montemys delectorum
GAGAGAGAGAGAGAGAGAGAGAGAGAGAGAGAGAGAGAGAGAGAGAGGGAGGAGGACACTTAGAGGGATCTGATAAACTGGTCACATTGCATAATAGTATAATGTGTACACAATGTTTAAATGTATAAGTCCCTCTAAAATTCATGATGGGTAACCAAATCCCTAAGTTGATGAAAGTAAGAGTTAAAGCCTTTGGGAAATAATTGGGGTAGTATGATTACATGATTTTCTCTTTTCTTTTCTATATTTCCAAGATCTCAAATAGATCATAGTGAATGAACAAGAGCATTGAAATGTGTTCTTCTGTAACTTTATGAACATACTAGTAGTTGTATTGCATTCACTGGCCACAGTTTGCTGACTTCTGTCCTAGAGCTTTGTGAAGCACATAGCATCGATATTGCCATATGTACTAATAATTTACTAAGTTTCTCAAACAAATCAGGGCTATTCTCTAACCCTTTCTTCTTTCCCTTTCTATCTTTCCTTTTTCTATTCACACCATCATTGTCATCCAACAAAAGCAATAATTGTTGTGAAGTATTTTCCCCCAATTTGAAACATTCTATCCAGGAGCAAGGTTCTTTAAGACTTAAGATGTGAGACACTATTGCTGAAGATACCACAAAGTGTTTACAGGACAGAGATATCAGCCTTCAACTGACCAGTAATTTCTCTTCATGCGGCTAAGTTTCATAGTGTGTAGAAGGCTCTATGGATACCAATAATGGAAAAACATCAATGGTTTTACTCTATGCTAAATTCTGCATGTAACAATACTCAACTGCCTGACAAGATCTACCCACTAGTGTAATTGTACAAGGCTCTTTACATGCCAACCAAAACTTTATGCCTGGTCCTATAAACATGGTCAAAGCTTTTAGAGAGGGAAATCATAGACCCTAAGGGAAAGTTGTCTTTCTAAATGACCATATTGTAAAACTGTCTTCTAAGTATGTATGCATCTTAGATTAGTGATTCTCTCAGTGTTGGTCCCAAAGGCTTCTAATTGCAGAGGTACCAGTTAGTGAGGAGATTAATAACTGTTCATAATACTAGGAAATAGCAACTGTAAGTGATCAGCCATAAACGGCACCAATTTTAACTATAATAATTAACAATGGATATGAATAATAACTAACAATGGATATAAAAGGTGGATAAAACTTACCAGAATAAAGTTGTGAACAAGTTTACTCCCTAATCACCTCTCCTCCCACCTGCACCACACCTGTTGAGTCTGAACCATGCAAGTAAACTTCCCTTCTGCCTGCTATCTTCCCAGCTTGCAGAGTAATCTGGGGATGCCAGCCTGCCCTGAGCAGTGTGGTAGCCCAGACAGACATGTTCCGTTCTCTTGCCAACTCTCTGCCCATCTTCAGTGGATCTGCCGCTGCTGAACCATACAGACCTCCATACAGAGCTCCATATCCATAACCATACAGTCCAAAGGTGCTCATCAAAGGCTTACCATACCAGGACTATGGAGGTGAGTCCCCCTCCCAGTACCAACTACAACAAGAACAACCAGGGACTAAAGCCATCTAGATGGGTAAAAGGTCTCCAAAGAACACAATTGACAAAACCCAGGGCAATATGAGACCTTCAGGGCACAATTGTCCTTCTACAGCAAGCCCTAACTATCCTAGCACAACCAAAGCACAAGAAAACGACCTGCAATCCACTTATAAAGATGATAGAAGCCTAAAGACAAAAATGAATAAATCTCTTGAAAAAACACAGGACCCTGGGCTCAGTCCAATCGAGGGCTGTGAGCCTCTACTTCTGTATTAGTCGGGCACTGTCAGAGCCTCTCAGGAGACAGCAATATTAGAGTCTTAAGTGGGACAGGGTGGGTTGGTGAGCAGGGGGAGGGAGGAAGGAACAGTTTTTTTTTTCCTGAAGGGAAACTGGGAAAGGATATATCATTTGAAATGTAAATAAAGAAAATATCTAATAATTAATAATATATATCCTTAAAAAAAAAGAAAGAAAAAGACAGGAAAGTGCAATCAAATAGGTAAAGGTCTTTAAAGAGAAAACAAATAAATTCCTTAAAGATATACAGGAAAATACAATTAAACCAGTGAGAGAAATAAATAAAGCTGTACAAGACCTGTAAGTGGATATAGAAACAAACAAACAATCAAACATAACCACACAAACTGAGGGGATTGTAGAGATGGAAAACCTCAAGAAAATAATAGGAACAACAAAGAGAATCTCATCTATAGAAGATATAATAGGAGAAATTGATATGCTAGCCAAAGAAAACATTAAATCTAAAAAATTTCCAGACACAAAACAACCAGGAAATCTGGAATACCAAGGAAAGATCAAACCTAAGAATAATAGGAAGACAAGAAAGTATTTTCTGGGCTCCACAGCCCAGAAAATATTCTCAACAAAATCATAGAGAGGCCTGTAAACATACAAAAAGTTTACAGAACAACAGTTAGACCAGACCAGAAAAAAAATTCACCCAACGCACAACAATCAAAACACAAAATCTACAGAACAACAACAACAACAACAACAACAACAACAACAACAAAAAGATTGTTAAAAGCATCAAAGAGAAAAGGCCAGGCAGCATTCAAAGGCAGACCTATCAGAATTACACCTAATTTCTCAACTGAGACTGTAAAACCTAGAAGTGCCTAGACAGATATCTTGCAACCTCTTAAAAAAAAAAATCACTGATGCCAACCTAGAGTATTATGCTCAGCATAACTCTTAATTACCATATGTGCAGAAAACAAGATATTTCAAAGCAAAATCAGACTTAAACAGTATCTATCCAAAGATCTAGCTCTACAGAAAATACTAGAAGGAAAACTCCAAACAAGGGTAACTATATCCATGAAACCATAGGAAATAAGTAATTCCTAATCAACAAAAGGGGAGTTGGAAGTGCACATGTAAGTTCTAGTGTCCATGTACCTCTGAGCAAGGGCATGCATCTGTGCACACACAAGCACATGGGCAAGCACACACACACACACACACACACACACACACACACCATCACCACCAACATCAAAATAACAGGAAATAACAATCATTGGTCAATAATATCTATCAACTTCGATAGATGCAATTTCCCAATAAAAAGACACAGGCTAATGGAATGGATATGAAAACAGGATCCATCATTCGGCTGCATACAAAAACCAAACCTCACCAGTAAAGATGTACATTATCTCAGAGTAAAGTGCTGTAGCAAAAGTTTTACAAGCAAACAGACTCAAGAAGCAAGCTGAAATACCCATTCTAATAACTAATAGACTTTCAATGATAATTAATCAAAAAGAGTCATGAAAAGATACTTTATACTCATCATAGGAAAAATATCTATGAAGATGTTATTTCAATTCTGAACATGTATGCCCCAAACTCAAGGATACCCACATTTGCAAAAAAAAAAAAATTGTTAAAGCTTAAATAGCATATTGAACCCTACACATTCATAGTAGGAGACTTCAACACCCACCTATCAACAATTGACAGGTCATCTAGAAAAAAAAAACTAAATAGAGAAATGAGGAAACAGACATTATGAATGAAATGGACCTAACAAATACCTATAGAATATGTCACCCAAACTCAATATACTTTCTTCTCACTACTTCATGGATCATCTCCAATATTGACCACATTTCAGTCACAAGGCAAGCCTCAAGAGATAGAAGAAAATTGAAATAATGATTTGTATCTTATCAGACCAACATGGATTAAAGCTAGACTTCAAGAACAGCAGAATCATCTGAATATCTACACACTTATGGAAATTGAATAAATCTCTACTCAATGATCTCTGGGCCAGGGAAGAAATAAAGAAATATATTAAAGACTTTCTAGAATTCAATGAAAATAAAAGAGCAACATAATTAAATTTCTGGGACATTATGAAAGCAATGCTAAAGGGAAAGTTCATAGCACTAAGTGTATCTGTAAAGAAATTAGAAACTTCTTTTTACTAGAAATTTAAAAGTATACCTGAAAACTCTAGAGAGGAAGGAGGAGGAGGATGGGTAGGAAGAAGAGTATGAGGAGAAGGAGTAGGAAAGGGAGAGGGAGGAGAAGGAGAATGAGGAAGGGAAGGGAAAGGAGAATGAGGAGAAGGAGAAGAAGGAGAAGGAGAAGGAGAAGGAGAAGGAGAAGAAGAAGAAGAAGAAGAAGAAGAAGAAGAAGAAGAAGAAGAAGAAGAAGAAGAAGAAGAAGAAGAAGACACACCAAAGAGGAGTAGAAAGCAGGAAATAATCAAATTCTCAGCTGAAATCAATCATTCAGAAGTAAAGCAAACAATACAAAACCAAGAGTTAGTTCTTTGAAAAAAATCAACAAGATAGACAAACCCTTAGTCAAACTAGACAAAAGACAGAGACAGTATCCATATCAACAAGATCAGAAATCAAAGTGGAGACATAACAAAAGACACTGAGGAAATTCAAACAATCATTACTTCAAAAGCCTGTATTCCATAAAATTGGAAAATCTCAAAGAAATGAACAATTTTCTAGACCAAATACCACTTGCTAAATTTAAACCAGGATCAGGTAAATTATTTAAACAGGCCTATAACCTCTAAAGAAATATATGCAGTCATTAAAACTCTCACACAAAAAGCTGTGGTCCAGATGTTTTTAGTGCAGAATTCTACCAGGCTTTCAAAGAGCTAATTCTCATACTTCTCAAACTATTCCACACAATAAAAACAGAAGGAACATTGCCAAACTCTTTCAATGATGCCGCTGCCATTCTGTTACCTAAACCATAAGGTTCAACAAAGAAAAAGAAATTTAGATTGATTTATTTTATGAACACTTATGCAAAATACTTAATAAAATATTAGCAAACTGAATACAGGAATACATCAAGGATATCATTCATCATGATCGAATGGGCTTTATCACAAGGAATCAGGGATGGTTCAGTATAAGAAAATCCACCATATAACACTGAAAGAAAAAAAAATTACATAATCACTTCATTAGATGCTGATAAACCTTTCACAAAATCCAACAGCCCTTCATGTTAAACATAATAAAAGCCATATACAGCCAATAGCAAACATCAAGCAAAATAAAGAGAAACTTAAAGCAATTCCACTAAAATCAGGGACAAGAACAGTCTGCCCCTTCTCTTCATAGCTATTGAATATAGTACTTAAAGTACTAGCCTGAACAATAAGACAACTAAAGGAGATCAAGGGGATATAAATTGGAAAATAAGTCAAAGTATCACTATTCTCTGATGATATGATTTTATACTTGAGTAACCCCAAAAATTCTACCCGAGAACTTCCACAGCTGGTAAACACTGTCAGCAAAGTGGCTGGATAAAGAATTAACTCAAAAAATTCAGTAGCTCTCTATGAGAAGAACTTCAAGTCCCTGAAGAAAGAAAATGTAAAAATATGAGAAGATGCAAAGTTTTTTCCATGCTCATGGATAGGTAGGACTAACATAGTGAAAACAGCCATTTTATCAAAAGCAATCTACAGGTTGAATGTAATCCTCATCAAAATTCCAACACAGATTTTTATAGACCTTAACGACTGATTCTCATTTTCATCCAGCAAAATAATAAATCCATGATAGCTGAAACAATCCTGAAAAATAAAAGAACTTTGGGAGAAATCACCATCCCTGACCTCAATAGTGATAAAAACTGAATGGTATTGGTACAGAAACAGACGCTTTGATTACTGGAGTTGAATCAAAGTCCCAGGAATAAACTCACACATCTATGAATACTTGATTTTTGATAAAGAACCTAAAATCATACAGTGCAAAAAAGAAAGTATCTTCAACAAATTGTGCTGCTCTAACTGGTTGTCTACACGTAAAATAATGAAAATAGATCCATATTCAACTTTCTGCACAAAACCCAAGTCTAAGTGGATCAAGAACCTCAACATAAAACTTGATACACTAAATCTCATGGGAGAAAAAGTGGGAAATATTCTTGAATGAATTGGAAGGGAGACAAGTTCCTGAGTGGAACACCAATGACTCAGGCTCTGAGGTCAACAGTTGATAAATGGGACTTCATAAAACTGCAAAGCTTCTATAAGGCGATGGACACCATGAATGTTCGTCATAGCTTTATTTTTAATAGCCAGAAAGTGGAAACATTCTAGATGTCCTTCAACTGAAGAACCGATAAAGAAAATATGATACATCTATACAATGGAGTATTGTTCAGCTATGACAAACAAAGACATAATGAATGTTGTAGGCAAATGGGTGTATCTTGAGAATATCATCCTGAGTGAAGTAAGCCACTTTCAAGAGGACATGCATTACCATGTTTGAAGATTTGAAGCACACCACAAACATTGGAATTAACCAAGGATCCCTGCCACACTTACTATACAGAACAATTTCTGTTAAAACTCAATTGTGAGAGTTTGAATATGCTTGGGCTGGGGAGTGGCACTATTAGAAACTGTGGCTTTGTTGAAGTAAGTGTGTTACTTGTTGGTGTGGGTTACAAGATTCTCATTCTAGCTGCTGGAAGTCAGTATTCTGCTAGCAGGCTTCAGATGAAGATATAGAATGCTCATCTCTGCCTGCACCATGTCTGCCAAGGCTCCTATCTTGATGATAATAGACTAACCCACCCAAAACTTTGAACTCAAAATTTACCTTATCTCCAAGAAGTGCAGGTATTGGGAATGGAGTAGAGACAGAGGGAATGACTAACCATTCACTGGCTTGAGATCCATCCCATGTTTAATTATCAATCCCTGACACTACTAATTATACACCATTATGCTTGCATACAGAAACCTAGCATGGCTGTCTTCTGAGAGGCCACACGCATCAACTGACTCATACAGAGCTATACAACCACAGCTAAAGAGTGGATGGAGCTTGGGGAATATTATGGAAGAAAGAGAAGAAGGATTACAGCCCCTAAGTGCATAGAAACTCTACAGGAAGACCAATAGAATCAACTAATCTGCATCCTTCAGCTCCAGAGACTAAACTACCAACCAAGCATTCATGGATTGGACCTAAGCCTCTCAACACATATATAACAGATATACAGCTTCTTCTTCATGTGAGTCCTGAACATCTGGAATGGGGGCTATCCCAAAAGCTGTTGCCTGTATGTGGAATATGTTCTTCTAGCTGGGCTGCCTTTTCTGGCCCCAGTGGGAAATGAAGTGTATAGGCTCATGAAGACTTGAAGTGCCAGGGTGTGTGGATACCCAGGGGGCTTCTCACCCACAGAAGAAAGAAAATGGGGATAGGGGAAATGTAGGAGGAATTAGCTGGAAGGAGGGCAGTGAATGGAATATAAACTATATAATTTTAATTAATTAATTAGTTTAAAAAGTGAACAAGTCACAGGAAAGTACTGAAAATATACATGATTCACAAGATTTTTCCCACCCTTAGCTCATAGAAACAAGGAAAGATTACTGTGGGCAGGGAACTCCAGAAGTTGACCTGTGAAGCTGTCTACAAGTCTTCTAAGGAGCTCCAGAGATTAATTTTCTTGAGTTATCAACCATGGTGGAGTGGCCCAGCTTCCCTTCAGTTTTTCACACTTCTGTAAATGACCTCTAACTCATACAGGTGTAAGCAATCTCAATAAACTTACTGGTTTGCCAAAATGGACATCAATGTAGTTGCTTTGTTGGCTGGGCTGTTCTATGTTTTTCAGCTTGGATAAATAAACATTAGTATATATTAGCCCAGGAAAAAAAAATCTAACACTTGGTAACACACAGTTCTACTGTCCTCTAAATATCCAGAGTGCTCAGATGGTATTTCCCAATTGGATCACAGGGATTAACTTTATTGAGTTTTTCTCCAAACTGGAATCCAAATAACATTGTCATATTCAATGTGCTTGATATGTCCATTACGTCTACTTCAGCCTATAGCATTTCTTCTACTTGTTATGTTTACTTGATTTTGAAAATGTTTTTCTTTGAGATACTACTTACACTTATCAAGTCTACAGATCAATGAAAACTACACAGAAATGCAGTTACCAGAATACCAAGCTACCAACTGATCCTTACTGACAGTCCTAGTCCTTGACCTTGGGAAAACCTTACATTCTATAGTGTTTACTATGCAGCTTCATTCTGGCAATGTTTGAAGAGATTATTTTCTACTTTGTATAAAGTTAATATTTAGTTTTTTTAAACAATCAATTCATTTATCATGTAAAGCTTCCTACAATGTTTAGATTTCTGATAGTACCTTCAGCAAATGTTACTTTCTTTATTATATTTCTTAAAATCTTAGGGTTGTCTTTGGAAAGCTGATTGTGCTCAAGATAATAGATAGTTGTGAGACTTCCTACTCCATCCTGGGGACACACAGTATCACTCTTTATTTTATGAGAGGATTTCATGTGAATGTATTGTGTTAGAGTTATTTGTATCCCTTTTCCCCTCTCCAACTCCTCTTATTCTCTCTAACCAGCTCATCTCAAATTCAGTGTCTTCACACACACACACACACACACACACACAGAGTGAGAGAGAGAGAGAGACAGACAGAGAGAGAGAGAGAGAGAGAGAGAGAGAGAGAGAGAGAGACAGAGAGACAGAGAGACAGAGAGACAGAGAGACAGAGAGACAGAGAGACAGAGAGATTATTCTTATTGAGTCCAATTCTTGTTGTTCCTCCTACTTGCATTTGTTTGGTGCTGAAAACTGAGGATTAGAATCTTGTCCCTGAAAAACATTAATATCCCTTTGCTTTAGTTAGCTTTTCATTTACGTGATAAAACACTATGAGCAAGGGCAACTAGCTAAGGAAAAGGTTTATTATTTTTTATAATAGACCATCACTAAAGGAAGTTAGGTGAGGATTTGGTGTCTGGAACTGAGACAGAAGCCATGGAGGAGGGCACCTTTCTGGCTTGCTCTGTATGGCTTACTCATCCTACTTTCTCATACTACTCAGGAGCATCTGCCAAGGGATAGAACCACTCAAGGTATGCTCGGCCCTCCTACATAAACCACTAGTTAAGAAGCAGGATTTCCTAAAGGCCAATCTTATTTTCTCAACTGTTGTTTCCTTTTCTCAGATAACTCTAACTTGTGAAAAGTTGACAACAACAACAACAACAACAACAACAACAACAACAACAACAACCACAAAATCCTTCCAGGCATGTCTTGCAAACAACAAAACCGAGCAGTAATAATGATGTCGACAAAACACTATTCAGGTCTTATTCAGACAACCATGTTTTTGAGAGTATATGAAGTAATACTCTTATCCTATTCATAAGAAATTATCATACAACAGTCATTCTGGTCCCCCTTAGGCTTTTACATTCTCCACCCATTTCTTCTAACATGCTCCCAGAGTTTCAAGTGAAGGGGTTGAGTTATAGATGCTGTATTTTATTCCTGGGAACCCTAGGATCACTATTGACTGCATTTAGCGGGGTGTGGATTTCTCTACAGTTCTCTGTTTGCTGCAGAAAGAAGCTTCTTTGATGGGATGCAAGAATTGCACTTATTTGTCGGTATAAGAGTGAAGATTTGAAAGGTAGTTCAAAAGTGTGGTAAAACAGTAATAGTAAAACAGTAGTAGCTTCCCCTCCTGGCTAGGTTTACAGCACCAGTCATAAGTTTCTTACAATTGAGTAGGCTTTGAGTCCAATTAGAAAGTTGTTAGATGTTCTAAAGATAAAACTGCCATTATTGCACCTCTAGGGATATCTTACCGGTTCCATTATTGTTGTAGTACTCAGGCTTTATAGTTGGATAAGGCTGTTGATAACAAACATAGCAGCTGCCAGCATTATGAGAGCTAGCACTAGGGACCAGAGGACGCTTCCTAACAGGATTAGTTTGATTTCTCTTAAGACCTGTGACTAGATTATGTAGTATTTTCAGCAATTGCAATAACCTATTTTGTTTGGGTTGTCTCTATGACCCCCAGAATAACAATGAGAATCCAGTTATCACTACTGGCACTGGAGTTTTGTATGATAGGCCATGTCTTCTGGGGGGCCACTATCCCCATATATAGGATAATTGTAACATATATGCAATGATATATATATATATATATATATATATATATATATATATATATATATATATATATATATATATATTAGCCTTCCTATTCAATTAAGTCTTCCCTTCTGCTTTTCCTAGCACCTGTGTCCTGCTGTCCCTCACTCTAGTGCATCCTTTTGTCCTTATACTCACAGATTTGTCTACTATGTTAGTCAACCTTAAAATGATGGTAAGAATGACAGTCTGTGAACCATTTTGTATCTTGGTCAGCTCTCTTTAAATATTGGACTGTTATCTTACTAAAAAGTTAGAAACTAATCCACTGAATTTTCTTCCTGGTAAAGAGTAAGCATTAATTAAAAACGTGTGGAGGGAAGACAGAGAAAGTGCCCTCAACAAAGGTTTTGGGGAAAAACGAAGGAAGGGTGGGCCTTGGAGTAAATAAGGAAGGAGAAAAGGAGTTACAGAGCAGGAAAGAGGATGAGGACAAAGCTGTATGGACTTTGTCTTGACAGAATTAATACCAGAATGCTTTTCCTACTCACTTTCTAGCTCTTAAATATAATATTAAAAATAACAGTAATCATCAAACAAAAAAGTCATATTATCCTAGAAATTTCATTTATTGACAAAAAATCATCTTAAATTATATGAATTACACAAAATACATAAAATTTAAGTATATTTTTATTAGTGAATAGAAAGATGAAGTTTCATGTCCATAGTTAATAACATTTCAAAAACAGAATTTCTTACCTGTGTATTTCATACATTTTGAGGGCATTAAAAAGCCAGAAAATATTTGTCTTATGAGTAATTGGGGTCACAACTTACATGACTGGAACGTAGTAGCTGCTCAACAAATATTATGACATTGATTTTATGTTCATCCCCAAGGGCTTTAGAAAAGGTCTCTCCTGTCGAAGACCTCTTCTATTTTAGTCTTGTATCACGGTGGAAGTTGTTTATATGCACATATTACTGATATGTATTTTTTGTATTTTAGGTTTGTCTTTTGAATTCAGTGGCAAGCATCTTCTTCATACATGTACAAATCCTCAAAATGTTGTCACTCCTGCCATGGTTTGAACTCCAGAGTCAGCTAAACAGCAGTTGTAGTAAAAAGGCCTCTGTCACTTGGCTGATGTTCAATCTAGAAGCATCTTTATGTCAAAGGAACATTAGACCGGTGACTGCAAGCACTAGTTCAATTACTGATAGTACAGGGAAAGGACACCACAGGAAAGCCAATTAACTGCCACATGTTTTTACTTTCAAACTATCAAATTGGTGTGATTGTCTCTATCCCCATAATGCTCAGGTATATGGTGAGATTCAAACAGGAAAATGCAGGTCATAAATTTCACTAGAGACACACGGTTTTATTACCCAAGTTACACTGTATCCCTCTCTCTCCCTGCCATATTTTATCACCTTCTAGTTTAGGGGAACATTCAATATTCACTGAATGATTTTTCCTAAATCAATGATATAAACAAAGAAAACAAGACGATCTAGTAAAAGAGGCTCAGGAAATTAACTCTCAGGGTGTATACATACTGTCTCAGAGCAGTAGGCTGATATAATATGACACTAACGCTCTAAGTCAGGGAAGACTTTACCAGAAATCTTGCAAGTAAATGCATTTTCTACAATTTACTTTAGTGCAGCAATTCCCAGGAGATAACAGCATTAATACTCAGCTTCAAATTAAAAAACATATGCTTTCTTTCCTCCCTTAAAAACAGAAGCAAAGAAACACGTCCCATTTTCTTTCCTTTATGAAAACAAAAGCTTTTAAAATGATAAAAATTACCTCTGCATGATCAAACAGCCATCTGCATCTGATTTAGTTAAGTGTTTCTCTTGTAGTTTTTCATATTATTTCTATTGTTGGTTGAGGAAATGCACAAATACAAAGAAAGGGCTTTGGAAGGGTCACACAATTTCTACTTCCACTCTCCTGAAACTTGATCTCACCTTTAAGGTGACCCTGAAATTGTGTCTTCACCTTTAATAGAATGTGAGTGAAGCCTGATAAACTATTTCTAATAATTTATGCACCAGGCCTTCCCTTTTACTCCTGCCTTCCGTTACGCTGCTAAAGAAGTGACACTATAGTATTTGGCATTTCTATGACCCTCTATTATTGTAACCATTTTTATTAGTTATTTCTCACGCTGGCTCTGGCGAAAAGATTGGACTAGCTTAGCATTCGGAGGGGGGTAAGTTCCTCAGATGCTGTCACCTCTGGTTTGATGGTGACAAACACCAAATGGCTTGCCATATAAAACAAGTACAGAATGGGCTTTCCAAAGACACAGTTAACATGAGGAAGGGGAGATGACGTCTTTTCCAGAAATGCTACAGCAGCCTCAGAATTAATCTCATAGAGATGGTTTCTATGTATTTATGAAAGGGAGCACGGGAGTGATTTGTTGACAATGTTCTTAAAGAGACTATACTGATATTATTTGAAGTCTGCAGATAAGGTGGCTGTGAGAAACGAGGTCAAATGGGATTTGAAGTGCACATATTTGTGTTTGAATGGTGGAGTGTAAGTGGTAGTATCACACTATCCATGGAAGATACATTCTGAGATTCCTATGTATACTCCAAATCACAGTACACAGTGATCTCTCTCTCTCTCTCTCTCTCTCTCTCTCTCTCTCTCTCTTTCCCCTGTGTGTGTGTGTGTGTGTGTGTGTGTGTGTGTGTGTGTGTGTGTGTGATAAATGTGATGGTAGAGAGATGCACTTCAGAGTGTGTCTACAGTACTATTTCTAAAAGAGATTGAACCTGGGCCATTAAATAACAGAGGAATGACCAACTAAGAGTGTGAACCATTCAATAGTTTGCAGTGTCTAGACAGAGGGACATTTAGACCAGAAGCCAGTGCAGATGCACACACTCTGCCCTTTCTTCATGAGTGTTTATCAGGTTTCCTATCATCCACATGCTGCAGTTTATTTGGCTTTTACAAATTGGAGTCAATAACAGAAAATCCAGATGACTATCAAGTCTTCAGCAGGAACTGGGACAATTAAGCTTTTAGATTAAAGAGCTACCAGGCTCTCTGCCTCTCCAAAAGGTACATTTTACCTATGTATTCTACTATTGTGCAACCCAAACCAATTAATTCCATGCACATATATGTACATATTTATTCAATATACAATGCAATGTATTTTATTGTTTTAGTGCTTTGGAAAACTTGAGCTAATATATATATATATATATATATATATATATATATATATATATATATTATATGCCCTTATGATAAAATTTAAAGTTTTATATAGGTATGGTAAGAATTTAGCAACAAAACCACTAAAGCTTATATTAGTAAAATATTATAGCAAAATGATACTTTCTCAAAATATCTTTTTTTTTAATTGAAAACAGATTTTTAAGTTTAACTTGTTTTATGTTGAGTTCTTGAAGGTGGCATAAGGATCTTCCTGGGAAGGGGAAATAGAATAGATTTAATGGGTGAACTGTGGGCAGATGGGGATGGGAAAAGGAACGATCAAGTAGTGGTGGGGATTGAAGGAGAGAGTACTGGCGGAGACAACAGGCATTGGATGGTATTTGGTGGGAGGCAGTATTGAATCCTAGTTCAGTAGAAACTCTCAGGGTTCTAAGAGAGTGAATCTAGAAAGGACTCTTAGTGATGGAAAATTCAGAACTGGAACTGGCTATCCTCTGTAACCCAGCCAAAAATTTTGAACCTATAATTTATCCTACTTGCAAGATATACTGGGTCAATGGAGGCTCATATTATGAGGGAGTGGACAACCAATGTTGGGAGTAACTTAAGGCCCATGCCAAGAGAGGGAGCCAATGCCCAACATTTCCTGGATCACCAGGAAATCCAGGCTGCATAGACAAAAGAATACCAATGGCAGCAGATGGGAGCTGCAAAGACTTATAGTCAGACATGTGGACAAAGAGCCCAAATTGGAGACCTCCATCTTGTTCCTCCCCTTGGATCTGGGGTAACTGCCATGGAGGGGGGCGGGGAGTAGGAATGTAGGGGCCAGAGGTTTGAGGATAAGATGAGCATAAGATGCATAGACTTTAAGTAAAGCTCATAGGGCTCACTGACACAGAAGCAGCATTCACAGGGTCTACAAGGGTCAGCACTAGTTCTCTGTATATATTCCGTGATTGTTAGCTTAGTGTTTTGGGAGGTACTTCTAACAGTGACAACTCTTTAGTTGTCTCTGGGGACCTGTATTCTCCTATTGGGTTGCCCTATCCAGCCTTGAAGTGAGGGTTTGTGTTTAGCCTTTTTGTATCCTTTCTCACATTTTTTGGTTGATATTCCTTGAAGGTTTACTCTTTTCTGAAGGAAAACTGAGGAGTGGATATAGGGGAGAGGGGAAGTGGTAGGAAGAGAATGGGAGGAGACAAGGAAGGGAAAACTGCTGTTGAGATATATTGAAAACAACAACAAAAAATAAAAGTAAGTAAATAAATCTATATCACACACACACACACACACACATACACACACACACACACACACACACACAAGAAAATGTTCTTCTCTCTTAGGATACAACCCAAACACATTTTTCCCTTCCTCCAAGACTCCCAGTTCCACGATCACCTCCACTCTTCTCCAGATTTACTCTATCTCTGTTTCCCCTCAGAAAAGAAGAGGCATCAAAAAAAATCGACAACAGCAAACAAACATGACAAAAAAAGATACAATAAGACAAGGCCGAAGCTCACATTATTGAAGCCAGGCAAGGCAACCCAGTAGGAGGAAAAGAATCTTAGGAGCAAGCAAAAGAGTCAGAGGCATACTCACTTCTACTGTTAGGAGTCCCACAAAGATATCAAACTAATAGCCACAATATGTACTCAGAACATGGACCAAAATCATGTAGGCCTTCCATTTGATATTTACATCTCTGTAAGCCTGTATGAGACCTGTAGGGTTGATTCAGTGGGCCATGTTTTCTACTGTACTTGAACCCTTCTAACCCCTGCAATCTCTCCTTTCCTTCTTCTGCAGGGTTGGTAGAGCTCTGAGGGGAAGGAAGAAATGGAAAACTTCACTTTAGAATCTGAAACTCTCTGAAAAATGCATTGTCGTGGGTTTCTACATGTACTCTCATCTGCCGTTGCAAGAAGACTCTTGGATGACAATTGGATAAGTCACCAATCTATGAATATAACATAATACAATAAGGAATTGTTTAATTGATTTTGTTTTTTGACCACCCATTTTTAGTTTTACCCTAGGTCTCTCTCTGAACTATCGAGTTTCTGACTCATGGCCATCTAGGCAGTGTTAGGAATATGCTCCCTCTCATGGCATGGACCTCAAGTAAAGCCAGGTATTAGTTGGCCACTCACACTTTTTTTTTTTAATTTTGCCACCATTGCCACAGCATATTTTGTGGGCAGGACCGATTGTAAGTCAGTGTTTTTGTGGCTGAGGTAGTGTCTAGATTTCCTGTTCCATACCCTGCAGAGTTCTTTCCCACCACAGACTAGAATGTATTAGTGGTTCTCCATGCAAGAACCAACTAGACCTCTCTCCATTCAATGAGCTGTGTGAATGCTGTGCTTAACAATGTGACTCTCCTTTCAGTTTTCAGAGATAACTGTTTAGCATCAACCTGAGTGGTTTGAGAATCCCCATGAGGCCTCCTCAGGCAGTTCACACACCATATCCTCCATTAGTAGAAGTACTCACTATGGTCACCAACATAGATTACAGGAAGTTTCTACTGTACTATATTAGGTTTCTATATCATGTCCAAAATGCCACCCATTTCCACCTCTCTCCCCTCACTCTCTCCTTTAGTCCTTCCCTACTATGGAATTCTTGCTGCTCCTGTCTCAACCTACCCACAGTCCACCTAGAAAATACATTTCTCCTTCCTAGGGAAATCCATGTATCCTTTTAAGACCTCTTCTCTTTACCTATTGTCTTTGGGTCTGTGGATTATAAATTGATATTTTCTTAAAAGCTAATATTCAGTGGGGTTGCCATCCCACAGTAAAAATTCTGACCCCCAATTTTCCCTGTCTGAAAGAACTGCAGGGATGGAAATGGAGAGGAGCCTGAGGAAAAGAAGGTCCAATGAAAGGCCTAAAATCAGATCCAGCACAAGGGGAGGCCCCAAGACCTGACACTATTACTGAGGCTATGGAGCACTCTTAAAGGGACCTATCATGACTGCCCTCTGAAAGACCCAATAAGCACCTGAAAGAGTCAGATGCAGACAGTTGCACACAACCAATGGACAGAAGCTGCTGGCCCCTGTGGTTGAATTGGGGTAAAGCTAGAAGAAGCTAAGGAGGAGGGCAGCCCTGTAAGGGAACCCGCAGTCTCAATTAACGTGGACCCCTGAGATCTCTCAGATACTGGAACACCAATCAGGCAGCATACACCAGCTGATATGAGGTCCCCAACACATATACAGCAGAGGACTGCCAGGTCTAGCTTAGTCAGAGATGATGTACCTAAACCTCAAGAAACTGGAGGCCCTGAGGAGTTTAGAGGTCTGGTGGGGTGTGGGTGGGGAGTAGAGACATCCTTTTGGAGACAGGGAGGCAAGGAGGAGGTATGGGCTGTGGAACAGTTGGAGGGTAGACTGGGAGGGGAAAAAATCTGGGGTTTACAATAAAAAATAATTTTAAAGAGCTAATATTTATTTATAAGTAAATATATAGTATATTTGTCTTTCTGGGTCTAGGTTAAATCACTTGGGATTTTTTTTTCTATTTACATGAAATTTGCCTACAAATTCTCAGTTTCTGGCTAATATGAGTAAAGCCACTATGAACATCGTTAAGTAAATGATCCTGGAATAGGGAGGAATCTCCTTTCGGAATATGCCCAAAGTGGCATAAGCAGGATCTTGAGGTTGAAAAATTCCCAATTTGAGGGAAAATATCATATTGATTCCAAAGCAGTTTTACAATGTTGAGGAATTTTAATTCAGCCACATGGCTGCTCTGATCACATCCAAAACCCTCCTGTTAAGTGTGATCAGGCTGGAATGAAGACATGCCGCACACCTTTAATCCTTCTGGCTAGAATACAGACATGCCCTTAGTATACACCTTTAGTAATAAACAATGAGGTCTAATTAAGTGAGGGTGGACAAAGTAATAAATAAGAAGGATTTGAAATAAGGAATCAGAGGTAGGACATATCCAGTTAACACAAGAACAGACATGAAAGGGGAGCTATTTAGAAGAATGCAGGGAGAGAGATTCAGTCAGAGTCACTGCAGTGAGGGTAGCGCAGTGGAGCTGAGTTTGTTTGTGAGTTTATACAGTTCTGTGCACGTCAGCACAGGTAGTTGGAGTCAGAGAATAAGAAGCAGCCAAGAGCTTAGATCAAATCATCATAGTTGGTTTGAGATCAAGCAAACAATTCAGTGAGAAGCTGAAAGAAGCCATTTTGAATCATTCAGCTTGGAGAGAAGTTTGAGCCAGAAAAACTGAGTTGAACCAGCCTGCCAGAGTTCTGAAAGAACTAGAAAGGGGGATCTGATTCAACAGTAAGCCTCCAAGATGACAATGACATCTGGCAAATAAAAGATACTTTTAGAGTATAAGTTTGTCCTCCCACCAGTGTTGGAGAACTGTTCCCCTTGATCTACATCCTGACCTGCATGGGCTGTCACATGAGCTAATGATCTCAGCCATTTTGATGGATGAAAGATGAACTCTCAAAGTTGTTTTCATTTTCACTTTCCAGATAGGTAAGGATGCTGAACATTTCTTTAAGGGTTCCTTGGCCATTTGATATTCCTCTATTGCAAATTCTCTTAGGTCTCTACTTCTCTTTAAATTTTAGATTATTTGGTTTTATAATATCTAGTTTCTTGTATTCTTTCTATATTTTTTATATTAGTCTTGTATCTGAGTATGTAAAAAATGCTTCCCTATTCTACAGCCAGCTATTTGTCTGATTAATGGTCTTCTTTGCCTTATAAAAGCCTTTCCATTTCATGACATAATATTTATTAGTCGTTGATCTTAGTGCCTAGACAATGGGTGTTCTGTTTAGAAAGTTGTCTCCTCTGGTAATGAGTTCAAATATATTCACCATGTTTCTCTCCTGTCAGGTACAGAGTATCTGATTATATGTTGTGGTATTTGATTTATTACGAGCTGAGTTTTGTTCAGAGTAGTACATATGGATCTACTTGCATTATTCTACATTCAGACATCCATTTCATCAACAGCAATTGTTGACGATTACTTTTTTTTTCAATGTGTATTTCTGATTATATGAACAATCTCCTGGCTATAGGTGTATACATTTATGTATGTCTGGGTCTTCAATTTAATTCTAGTCATACTATTCTATTCATAAAAACATGTTTGCTTTTATGACAATATAATGTTTTTATTACTATAACTGTAGTACAACTGTACAGCATTACTTTAGCTGTACAAGTTTTTTCCCATAGATAGCTGAGATTTTCCTTTCAAGGTCTATTATAATACTATGTTGGAATTTTGATTAGGAATGTATTCAATCTATAGATTGCTTTTGGTAGGATGACTTTTTTTTTTTCTAAACAAGGTTTATTTTACTGATCCTTGAGAGTAGGAGACGTTCTTATCTCTTGGTATTTTCTTCAGTTCCTTTCTTGAAAGACTTGAAGTTTTATCAAACAATATTTTAACCTAGTTTGTTGGGTTACTCAAAGATATTTTATTGTATTTGAAGCTATTGTGAAGGGTGTTGTACCCTGATTTTTATCTCTGTATGTCTGTCAGGTGTACATAGGAGGGCTACTGTACTTTTATTTTGAGTCAAGTTTGTACTCAGCCACTTGGCTGAAAGTGTTTTTTCAACTACAGGAATTTGCCTGTGGAATTTTCATGGTTCTTTTGGTGTAATATTACATCTTCTGCAAATAATATTATTTTGAATTTCTTTATAATTTGTATGCTCTTGATCTCCTTGTTTTATTGCTATAGCCCAAAATTTCAAGTAATACATTGAACAGATATGCAGAGACTAGACAACCTTGTTATATTCTTGCTTTTAAGAAAATACGTTTGAGTTTATTTTCATTTAATTGGGTGTTGGCTACATGATTGCTGTAAGTTGCCTTTGTTATGTTTAGGTATGTTTCATCTATCTCTAATTTCTCCAGGATGTGTCCCATGAAAGAGTATTAGATTTTGTCAAAGTGTTTTGTTAACATGTAATGAGATATCTATGTGTCCTTTTTTCTTTCAGTTTATTTTTGTGCAGGATGGTTAGGTTTATAGATTTTCATATACTGAACCATCCATAGATCTCTAGGATGACGTCTACCTGATTAGGGTGGATGATTATTTTCATGCACACTGGCATTCAGTTTGCAAATATTTTATTGAGTATTTTGCATCTATGTACATAAGATAAAATGGTCTCTAATTCTCTATTTTGTTGAGTATTAATATGGTTTTGGTATTAGAATCACTGTGGCCTCATAAAATTGATAATGTTCCTTCAGTTTTTACTTTGTGGGATAATTTGAGGAGAATGGGTATTAATTTTTCTTTGAAAGGCTTGCAATTAACTTATTTACACCAAAGAGTGCCTCTTCCTCGTTCCTCCCTCAGAGAGATCCTCTCCCTCTCCCCACTCCCTTTCTTCTCTGAGAGGGTGGGTGCTCCGACTGAGTATTCCTTCACCCTGATTCATCAAGTCTCTGTCAGGTAGGCTCATAGCTCTCAATGAGGCCAGAAAACAGCAGCCCCGTTGGGTAACAGTTACCACAGTGAAGCTACAACTTTAGTGAGAGTCTCTACTCTGTTTGATGGGATGGGGGGGGGGTGGCTTGACATGTAGATTGAGCTGCATGTCTGCTACTTATGTGTCCAGGCCTTGCTCAAGCCCTTGTGTATTCTTTGGTTGGTGTCTCAGTCTCTAAGAGCTTGTGGGGAGCCTTTTAATAATTGCTTCTATTTTACTAGGAATTACAAGTCTATTCAAATTGTTTCTCTGATTATAATTTAACTTTGTTACTTGGTACCTATTGAAAAAAATTATTGATTTCATTAGATTTTCTAATTTTCTGAAGTGCAGGTTTTTAAAGTTCGTCCTTGTGATTTTATGGATTTCCTTGGTGTGTATTGTTATGTTCCCCTTTCATTTTGATTTTTGTTAATTTGTAAATGGTCTTATCATTATTTTTAGGAAAATATATTGTTTATTGGATATTTTCTTTTTTTACATTTCAAATGTTATATCCTTTCCTGGTTTCCCCCCACCAGAATCCCCTTATCCAGTACCCAATCTCCCTGCTTCTATGAGGGTTTCCCTCCACCCACCCAACCACTCCCACCTCCCCATCCTAGCATTACCCTACACTGGCGAATCAAGCCTTCTCAAGACAAAGGGCCTCTTCGCTCACTGATGTCCAACAAGGCCATCCTCTGTTACATATGCAGCTGGCTCCATAGGTTGCTCCATGTATACTTTTTGGTTGAGTGGTTTAGTCCCTGGGAGCTCTGGTGAATCTGGATGTTTGATATTGTTGTTCTTCCTATGGGGTTGCAAACCCCCTCAGCACTTTCAGTCCTTTTTGTAACTCCTTCATTGGAGACCTTGTATTCAGTTCAATGGTTAGCTGATAGCATCCCCCTCTGTATTTGTCAGGCTCTAGCAAAGCCTCTCAGGAGATAGCTATATCAGGTTCCTGTCAGGATGCAGTTCTTGGCATGGACAATAATGTCTGCATTTGGTGAATGTGGCCATTTCTTCAGTCTTTGCTCCACACTTTGTCTCTGTAACTTCTTCCATGGGTATTTTGTATTTTGTTCCATGCCCCCTTTTTTTCTTTTCTTTTTTTTTTTTGTTTTTGTTTTTGTTTTGATTTGTTTTTTGTTTTTCGAGACAGGTTTTTCTGTATAGCCCTGGCTGTCCTGGAACTCACTCTGTAGACCAGGCTGACCTCTAACTCAGAAATCTGCCTCCCTCTGCCTCCCAAGTGCTGGGATTAAAGGCTTGTGCCACCACTGCCTGGCTTTTTTTTTTTAAGATTTATTTATTTATTATATATAAGTACACTGTTATTGTCTTCAGATACACCAGAAGAGGGCATCACATTCCATTACAGATGGTTGTGAATCACCATGTGGTTGCTGGGGTTTGAACTCAGGACCTGTGGAAGAGCAGTCAGTGCTTTTAATCACTGAACCATCTCTCCAGCTTGTTCCCCCTTCTAAGAAGGACCAAAGTATCCACACTTTGGACTTTCTTATTCGTGAGTTTCATGTGGTCTGTGAATTGTACCTTGAGTATTCAGAGCTTTTGGGCTAATAGCCACTTATCACTGGGTGCATACCATGTGTGTTCTTTTGTGATTGTGTTAACTCACTCAGGATGATGTTTTCTAGTTCCATCTATATGCCTATGAATTTCATGAATTCATTGCTTTTAATAACTGAGTATTAGCCCCTTGTGCAAATGTATCACATTTTCTGTAACCATTCCTCTGTTGAAGGACATCTGAGTTATTTCTAGCTTCTGGCTATTATAAAGAAGGCAGTTATGAACACAGTGGAGCATGTGTCCTTTTATATGGTGGAACAACTTTTGGATATATGCCCAGGAGTGGTGTAACTGGGTCCTCAGGTAATAATATATCCAATTTCCTGAGGAACAGTCAGACTGATTTCCAGAGTCATTCCCACCAGCAATGGAGGAGTGTTCCCCTTTCTCCACATCTTCACCAGCATCTGCTCTTATCTGAATTTTTGATCTTAGCCATCCGGAGTGGTATGAGGTGAAAGTTCAGGGTTTTTTGCTTTGTTTTGTTTTTCGTTTGTTTGTTTGTTTGTTTTGTTTTATTTTGATGATTAAGGATCCTGAACATTTCTTTGGTTGCTTCTCAACCATTCAAAATTCCTCAGTTGAAAATTCTTTTAGCTCTGTACCTCATTTTTAATAGGGTCATTTGATTGTCTGGAGTCTAATTTCTTGAGTTCTTTGTATATACTGAATATTAGCCCTCTATTGGGTGTAGGATTGGCAAAGATGTTTTCCCAACCTGTTGCTTGTCATTTTGTCCTATTGACAGTGTCCTTTGCCTTACAGACATTTTGCAGTTTTATGAGGTCCCATTTGTCAATTCTTGATCTTAGAAAATAAGTGATTGGTGTTCTGTTTAGGAAAATTTCCTCTGTGCCCATGTACTCTTGGCACTTCCCCACATCCTTTTCTGTTAGTTTCAGTGTATCTGGATTTATGTGGAGGTCCTTGATCCACTTGTACTTGAGCTTTGTACAAGAAGATAAGAATGGACCAATTTACATTCTTCTCAATGCTAACAGCCAGGTGAATGAGCACCATTTGTTGAAAATGGTTTATTTTTTCCACTAGATGGTTTTAGCTCCTTTGTCGAAATCAAGTGTGGGTTCATTTCTGGATCTTCAATTCTATTCCATTGATCTACCTGCCTGTCACTGTACCAATATCACACAGTTTTTAATCACAATTGCTCTGTAGTACAGCTTGAGGTCAGGAGTGGTGATTCCCCCTGATTTTAGTGGGATTGCTTCAATTTTTCTCTCCATTTAGTCTAAGACAGAGGTAATCTAACACAAGCAGGATCACAGGATCTCAGGAGCTTAGTCAATCCAGGTGTTGAGGGACTGGGTGAGGAGCTAGCTCCCAAGGTCTGCTCAGGGTACCAGCTCAGACTGGAAGATTGCTTTCTTCTTCTTCTTCTTCTTCTTCTTCTTCTTCTTCTTCTTCTTCTT
>JADRCD010216318.1:0-16853 GCA_019843815.1 Montemys delectorum
ATGAGGGATTCTCTTGTGGGAAGAGCATCTTTCTTAGAACATCCTTGGGTCTTGGATTACATATTTTCCACTACTCGGTTTCTGATTAGGTGATGCTTCTGACCAAAACCCTGTGGTGGTGTCGGGTTTTCTAAAGACCAGGAGCCATGAAGAGAGATGTGGCCCACAGTAAAGACTGGTGTGGTCACCAAGGGAAGAGTATTTGTGGATCAAAATCTGTAGTTCCCACCTTTTCAGAACTCTAGCAATCTACCGTGGTCTACCTATAGATGTGATTACTGTTAGGAGCAGAATGCAATGCTCCTGTGCCTTTGTTCCCTCTCATCCGTCGTTCTTTCTCTCTTTTCTTCCCATCTCTCATTTCTATCCTCCTTTCTTCATCCTTGTCCATCCTCCATCCCTGATCCTCTAGTCTTACCTTCCCCTTCTTATCTGCCATTGCCCCGCTTCTGGATAGTCCAGTCCTGTATTTAACTCAATTGGGTTAGCGTGCTGGATTTAGTTTTTCCCTAAACTAAAGCCTTCATTCACATTTCCGCCTCCCCCCCCCCAGGAAGAAGAAATGCCAGATGTAGAAATTGACATTGATGATCTTCTTGATGCCGACAGCGAGGAGGAAAGAGCTTCAAAATTACAGGTAAACAACTTTCAAAATCTAGGATTTCCTAACCATGGATGTTTGAGTCCACTTGGGTCTCCAAAGCCTGGGTACCAACTGGCGCTGTCTGGTGGGAGCACTGGAAGTCTCCAGGATTTGAACAATGACATTTAGCAGAACAGAAAGCATCAGTGCTAGCTCTTGATCATCTGCTGCCAGCCTGATAATAATAAATACATCTGTTGACAGCAGTTTTCCAGGGATCTTCTGGGACAGTGCTCCCAAACCTTATTATCTAGGGAGACGAAGTCAATTCCATCTCGAAAAGTCAATCTCCAGGGAAGGCAGAGGTGCCATGCAGGCTAGTGATAAGAACAGAGACTGAAGACCTGGCAATATCCAAGCCCTAGGCTCTCATCCTGCAATTGTGGATTAAACAATTTATGACAGTAGTGTCTAGAATTAGATTGCTTGGAGTGTGATTGTGTTTAGTAAAATATCTTTTATTAGGTGCTCTCCTGATTATATTCTGCCAGAATTGTGGGGATTGAGGTGCCTAATGTTTCTTAGCAGACAGCAGATTTTCCCATAGGAGGTCATGTCTCGATCTGTACTGGGCAGTTTCGAAAACTAATTAACCCATGACCTGCCATTGTTCTTAAGGTTCACTGGTAATTACTGTTAGTGGCTGTTGGCTATCCCCAGTGGCACATGATGACTGGAGCCAATCAAAATGCATATTTTACCTCATTGATGTGATTAATGTGTTCATATAAGTGCCCCACAAGCGGTGAGCTGCCTCTGATCTAATGAATATTCTTTGTGTATAGTTTTCATTTGGAGACAATAAGGGGTTTTTTTGGATATTTTGTTTTGTTTTGTTTTGTTTTGTTTTTCAAGATAGAATTTCTTTGTGTAGTCTTGGCTATCCTGGAATTCACTTTGTAGACCAGGCTGTCCTTAAACTCAGAGAGATCTGCCTACTTCTGCCTCTGCTTTCTAAGTGCTGGGATTAAAGGCATGCACCACCACAACTCGCTCCATGACAATATTTTTTTTAAAAAAAGATAAAGCAGACATCAGTTCTGTTGAAAATCAAACGACATTTAAAAAGTCAGTGGAGAACTTAAACGGGGATTTTTGGTTGTCCTCCAAGTCCCCTCCCTGCTTGGTTCCCAGAAGAGTGTGAAGAAGTTAAAGCCATCTATGGCTGAATCATGGCCAGAGCCCTCTCTCATGTCCAGGATGGCGGCTACCATCTTGGACAGGCAGGGTCTCAGCTTTTACTATGCCCAGCTTAATGTGAGCCAGGTAGGTAATCCAAAGGGAAGGGTGTGAGTGTGCACATGTGTGCATGCAGAAAGAGGGAAAATATCATCCTGTAAAGCAAGCTCTGATCGGTGAGACACTGATAATTCAGTGAGGGTTATATTTGATTTTTCAAAGCTGTGATAGCACAAAAGCAAGTCTTTTGTTTTTCAAAAGCACTATGCAGTGTATATGTATGTATATGCCTATGTGTATATGTATATGTGCATATGTATATATAGTGCACATATATATATATATATACATATATATATATATATATGGCTGAGTATGAATGGCATTTTTATATCTTAGCTGACCAATTGGACCTTTTAAATAAAATTTATTTAGAATAATATTCCTAGATATGTATTTATTGATTTCTACATTCAATGAAATAAAATGTGACTGTGGATAGTCAGTAGTAATCCTTGACAGATTGTTGTAAAATAATGATTTAAAGGGGAAATAAGGGGACTGAGGAGAAGGCTCAGCATTTAAGAACACTTGCTGCTCTTCCAGAGAACTAGAGTTCAGTTTTGGGCACTCACATTGGTGGCTCACAACTGTCCATAACTCCAGCTCCATGAAACGTCAAGTATCCTCCCCTGGCGTTTATGAATCCTGCATTCGTGTGTACGTATCACACACACGCATACATACACACACACACACATACATACACACACACATACATACACACACACACACACATACACACGCACACACAATTTAAGATAAAATTATTTAAATTAAGAAGAAATGACTTTATTTCACTTTTAAGATGATGAATTTTAAAAAGAAATATCCTGACTTTCTGTGTATTTAATTCTAGGAAGCTCTCGTAGACTGTTATAAACCAACAGAGGTAAGCAAATTATTCTATCTAAGTGCTATGTTGGAATTTTTTTTTTTGTCAAATCCATTTGTGTGTTTTGAAAGCTAAGCTACAGCAAGTGAATACAAATGATCAGTTTCCACCCATTCGTGCCTGTTTCTCTCACAGTGCTAGCTTCATTATTTCTAAGCCTAAACCTCTTTGGTTCAGGAATATGTTATTAGAACAAGGCATGTTTGTGTTTTAGAGAAAATCTTCACTTCAGAGAAAATTGTGAGGAGGTGACGAGTCATTATAAGTGGAGAATATAGCTTATGACTTTATGGGTATACATTTTAAAAATGCTTCAAATTAGGCTCAGCGATTAAGAGCAAAAGGTGCTTTTCAGAGGGTCTGGGTTAGGTTTCCTGCAGCTACAGAGCAATTCACAACCATCTATAACTCCGGTTTCAGGTGCTTAGCATCTGTGGATACTAAGCATGCACATGGTGTATAGACATATATTCAGGCAAAAATCATACATGTAAGTTACCTTTATTAGGAGAGAAAACTATCATGCTTTGTCTAGGTGTTTATCAAGTGGTATGTTTAGTATAAGAAACAATAGATATTGCTGATTAGACCAAAGCATTTGATGTAGAGATAAAGGTCTTGATCTGTTATGAAATTATTAGTTTCCCCCCACCCCCACACCAAATACTTTGTTTGTTCCTGTGTAAGTCATAGAAGTTGGAAGATTTGTCAGATGTTTGGAGATCACTTAATGTCAAAGAGATAGTGGTGACTCTTCTGAGTTTTGAAGTAGTAAACTCTGGAGAAGAAAATATGTATTTAAGACTGTATAAATATCTGTGTCTAAGGTGTTTTATGATCATTTGGTTTAAGGGTAGATATCAATTTGAGCTGTATATTTAAAGCCCCTGGTTTCAATTACATCCTATAGAAATTTAAATGTTTAATTTTGTCTATTAAAAGTGTATTTTTGGTGAACATGACACACACTCATACTTTTGAAAAACCACCATATGTTAAAAGACCAAGAAAAGAGAGCTTGTCTTCACCCCTTCCCTCTCTCTAGTTGATAGTCTAGATAAGACTGCTAGTGGTGTAGTTTAGAAAAAAATGAGGGCTGGACCTGGAGCTCAGTGTGGAGTGCTTGCCCAGAATGTAAAGAATTGTCACCTGAGTCCTCCATCTTGCTCAGCATCCCCCTTGGGGGCAGTGGGTGAGAAGGTGTGAGATCAACAGCACAGATTCTGGGAGCAGGTGAGAAGGCAGCAGCAGGCTCATTTATTAATTCTCAGCTAACACCCTTTATACCTTCCACCCTCATCCCATTGGTCCCAAGCAAGCATGTCCTCCAAGTGGCAGTTCCTGATTGGCTCCCGTTGTCTGTGTCACCGATCTCTAGGTTCTCAGGCAGCCTTCAGTTTGTCCCTCATGCAAAAGTTGCCTCTGTGGCTGGGGGAAAAAGGGGAACCTTGCTGTTTACTGACTTATGAGGATTTGGCCACCACCCTGAACAGGGTAGAGAGTTCCATCTCCAGTACTAAGGAAATTAAAAAGCAATGATTCATGTAGATGGGGAACATGCAATGTGCAGAGGCCTGGGTTGCTATTAACAACCAGATTGGAAGTGCATACTGTTGCTTCTTAGATACCCACTCTGCTTTTGTTCAGTTCCCCTCTTGGGTAGATAGTTATTTAGATGACAAGGCTTAGACTGTCAGATTTATACTTTGATCAGCCCAAGACCCAAACAACCCCCTTTGTGTCCCCTGCTGTCTGCCATGTCTAGGGATCGAAATCTTACAATGACTCACAGCTATGCAGGTAAAGGAACATGAAGGATCTTGATCTTGCAACAAAATTCATCTGTTTATTTTTGAGTGTGTGCATGTATACATGTCTGTTCACATAGGTGTACGTATGTGTGTGTGCAAGCACTTGTGGCTACTTCAAGGGTAGGGGTCAACTTTGCCTGTCATTCCCCAGGTGCTGTCTATCTTGGCCTGGTTTTATGGTTTGTTGGTTCTTTAAGAGAGGATCTGCCACTGTCCTGGGTCTCTCCACATGGGCTAGGTGGGCTAGGCTAGCTAACCAGAAAGCCCTAGGGAATCCTCCAAGCCTACACAGTGCTTGCATTAGAGTGTTAAGAACCACACCAGTTTGGGGGTTGACTTTAGCTCTTCATGATCTCACAGCAAGTCTCTTGGCCAACTTGTTTATCCACCCAGTGTCAGCCTCTGGTCTTGATGCATAGGCTTAGGAGATTAAAAAAAAACAATCAGCCTTTGACTATTCTGAAAGGAGGGAAATGAGCTGGAATTCCCAAGTGGGCATCTCTGGATCCTTTTTCAGCTCACAGTTTTGAGGAATGGAAGTGCTGCTGCGTGAGGGAGTCTATTCAAGTTCATTTGTCCTAAAGGGTGCTTTGAGGAAGGTGGAGTGCTTTGCCTTTGAGTATATGCTTGTATGATGCAGCTGTGTGACACCTGGACTAGAAAGAAACAGACTGGCTTCTATTTTTTCAGAGTTAAGTAGCTCACATTGCATTAATCTATCTTGTTCTATTTGATCCACAGCCATCAGGTGAAGAAGGTTTGGCTAACAGTGTCAGAGCAGTAATCCAGGGAGGCAGTCGTTGATCCTGAGCTCTAACACTGGGGCTTGTAGTGCTATCCTGTCTGTCCTCATGAGTACCTTGTCCCAGAACCTTAGAGAATTCTATCCGATCTGAACTAGTTGGTGAATAGTTAGGCATCCCTCCTCTTAAAGCAACCATCTCTGGAGGTGCTACATTTGAACAGAGCTGCCTTATACACAATCATGCCTCTTGGAAGTTTGGAACAAGGCATCCTTGATGATGGAGATAGAGTTGTTTATACTCCCTTGCCACAGAGGGAGAAGAGATGGTGGAAAGGAGAGTAAATTTTGAGTTGTGTCTTTGGTGCTGTATAAGTTTAAATCAAGCTATCAACCTCTCTGAGCCTTCATTGCCTCTTGTCACAGAGGCTCCTGTAAATAGAATTTCTTATAACTGTCCCTTAGCAATTCAGTAAGGGTATTTACAGTGGTAATTTTAATGGCAGTAACGACAATAGCTGATTTATAAGCTGGGAATCAATTATGCACTGAATATTTCTTTACTAATATGTTAAATATTTATTAAATCATTCCTGGCTTAGTATTTTATACAGATTGGATTTCCAGAGCAGTTATAGATTCACAGTGTAATAGACTAGAGGCTTTAAATATTTCCTGTCCATATCCCCAGCTTCCTCCATTATCAACATCCCCCCACCAGAGTGGCACATTTGTAAGTCCTGATTAGTCCATGTTAACTCATGGCAATCACCCAAGTCCATAGTCTACATAGGGTTCACACTTGTTCTTGTACGTTCTGTGGTTTTGAGAAAATTTGGCTTGTGTTCATGGTAACTGTGTCATACAGAGTAGCTTCACTGCCCTGCATTCTGCCCTCCAATCCCATTTCTCCTTGCAGAACCACACAACACTGGTCTTTACTGTCTCCATGATTTCTTCCTGTTGGCATCCAGCTGGAGTCTTATAAGATATCACCCCCCCACAGCCTGACTTCTTCATACTCAGACATTTCAGTCTCCTCCATGGCTTTCACATGGCTTGACAGCTCACTCTGTTTTAGTTCTAGATGATAAGCCCAGGTCTATACCTAGACACACATTAAAGGACATCTTGACTTGCTTCAAGTGTTGGCAATGCTGCTCTGAATTCTCTTGTGCAGGTTTTTGTAATGATAAGTTTCCACGTCATTGGGGTAAATTTCAAGGAACACGTATTGTACCTTAAGACTGTATTTGTATTTGTGGGAACCTACCAAGCCCTTTTGAGGTAGCCAGATGGTTTTCTGTTCTCATCAGGAATGAATGTTCCTCCTGCCCCAATTCATCCACAATCCTTGGTGTTGTTAATGTTCTCAACTCCTGGTGATTTAGAGAGGCGCATAGTGATACATCTTTGTTTGTCTACATTTTTCTATGATATGTCATGCGAAGCACTTACTTGTATACAACATTTGCTACCTATGTATTTCCTTAGGGGAGAGATATCTAGTTCAATTTTTTAAAACTGAGCTTTTGTTTTTGCTGATGTTGGATATCAAGATGTCTTTATTTTTACTTTTTGTCTTATGTGTCTGAGTGTTTCGTCTACATGCATTTAAGTGGATCACATTTGTGCTGTTCTTACAGTGATTAAAAGAGGATTTCAGATTCCCTGGGACTAGAGTTACAGGCAGCTGTGAGCCAGTATGTGTGGTGCTGGGCACCAGGCCCAGGTCCCCTGTAACAGCAGCAATTGTCCTTAACCACTGAGCTGCCTCTCAAGCTCCTGTTGTTGCGTTTTAAAAATTCTTCAAGGCTGGGGATAGAGATCATTGGTAGAATATATGTGTATCATACACAAAGGGGAGAATGGGAAACATAGCTTGTCTTGGCCTCCAGGCTTTTATTGACAGGTATGTCTTTGGAAAGTCTTCTTCCACTCTGTTCTTTCTCTTTGAAGTGTCTTTTATAGAACAGTTTATTTATCGAAGCCCAGCTTATCAATGCTTTCTTGCATGGATTTTTTTCTTTGCCATTGTTGATGCTCCTAACACTTATCACTGTGGACAACCACTGCCATTTTCTCCTTTGATAGACATCTTACTGGACTGTTTTGTTTTATATTTAGGTCTATATTTGGTCCATATGAGTTACTTTTCCAGGGGAGTGAAGAGTTGTCTCTGTGGTTTTTGCTTTTCTCTTGAATGTACATGTCCAGTTTGTGTCAGCACCAATTGTTCAAAAGTTTTTTCTCACCTCACTCTATTGCCTTTGATCCTTTATCAAAGATTAGTTGATTACATTTCTATAGGTCTATTTCTGGGCTATCTATTCTGGGTCATGGCTGGGTTTCCCTTTCTCTCATAATACCACACAGTCTCAATTATTTGAGCTTTACAGTTCATCTTGACGATAGATAGCATCCTCTCTCTAGTGGCTTTCTTCTATTGGTACTGTGATAACAGTTGTCAGTCAAGTGCTTCTGCACTCTAGAATCAGCTAACAATAACCACAAAGAACTTGCTGGGAGTTGTGAGTGAGATTACATTCAATCTGGAGGTCAAGTCTGGAAGAGACATCATATTTGACAACAGTCTATCTTCTTACCAACAAAGCTGGAATGCCTCCCTGTCTTAGTTTCTCTCCTTATTGCTGCAATAAAGCACCTCCACAAAAGCAAATTAAGACAAGAAGGGTTTATCCTGGCTTATAATTCAAGGTACAGTCCAGTATGATGTGGAAATTGAGGCAGCAGAAGCTTGAAGCGGCTGGTTATGTCACAACCAAGCCAAAAGCAGAAAGCAAGATGAATGAAAGCTCAGATCTCTCCATGGCTCTCCAGTTTTATGTGGTCAAGGACCCTACCAAAAGAATAGTACCACTCAGAGTGGGAAGGTCTTTGTAGTGGCTATTCTTGGTTGTCAACTTGACTACATCTGAAATGAATTACAATCCAGAATTAGAAGGCTCACCTGTGGCCCTAATCTGGAGGCTGAGAGATACAAGTTTTTGACCTGAATCTTGGCATAGAGACCTTGAGGAATAGTGGCTATGAATTCCACAGGATTAACATAGAAAGCTCTGAGTTCAAGGTCATCCGGGGTTAAAGGTGTGGTGGCACACACCTTTAACCTGGGCCACACTTTTTGCTGGAGACGTATATAAGGACATTGAAAGAAGGAAAGCTCTCTCTGCTTCGCCTGCTTGCCTTGTGGGACTGAGCAATTGCTGGATCCTTGGACTTCCATTCACAGCTGCTGCCGTGACTGTTGTTGGGAGTTGATTGTTGGGAGTTGGACTACAAACTGTAAGTCATCAATAAATCCCTTTACTACATAGAGACTAAGTTCTGTGACTCTAGAAAACCCCTAACTAAGACAGTCTTCATATCTCAGTTAATCCATTAGAGGTAATCTCCTATGAGCATGCCCAGAGGCTAACCTACACTGAGGTAATTCCTCATAGGTGTGCTTGCAGGTTGGCTCCCTAGATGATTCTAGATATTACCAAGTTGACAGTTCACGCTAAGCGTCACATCTGCTATCTTTATTGATCTAGCCTCAAGCTTAGGGATTCTTTCCTTAACTGTGTCCATTTTATTTTTGAGCCGCAAAAAGGTCATCTACATTTTGGTGAGTGTTTTTCATCACCAGGACTTCCTCTCTGCCTGTCTGCCTGTTCACCAGAGCCTTTGGTACAGTACCATAGTTGGTTTCCATTCTTAGTCCACTAAGTTTCTGGTTGTTTTCTGATAATGATGGCTGCTGTTACTTTAAACTGTGACCTTTGACCTTTTCTGTTGTCTTGTATATCTGCTTGATCAATTGGTTATGAGAGACTTGTCACCAGTCTTTAGTAATAGAGGGCTGGGCAGGCAGTGAAAGCATTCTTCAGCCTAAGGTCATAGTGTCAGCTTTTTCGGTGAGCTATTGTCCCTGGACTATAAAACTCCTCAGTTCCTCTTAGTCTCCACATCAGCTCTCCTACTGTACCTTCCTCTGACCTGCCCCGACCCCACCCTGCCCCAAAAAGGATAGAGCCGGCTAGAGTTGTTTTTTCTCCCCTTCCATCAAGTTTCTTAGATTCTAGAAACACAAAGAATTTTCCTTTGACGTCCCATGTGAGGACTTGGGAAAACTCACTAAATGATACCCACCCCCCAGACCCACATCCCCTCAGGTTTTTTAATCTCTCCAGCAACTTATCATTTGTGAGTGTGTCTTCTTTCAGGGTATTGGTCCCTAAGGAGACAGCGACTGCTCCCTGTGGTTTTCCAACTCCAAGTAGTGGTTCTCTGTATTTTCCCACCACTCTCTTTGTTCATGGTATTGGTTTGCCCTGTGGCCTCACCTCTCTTACAGATCTAAAATGGAGTTGCTGATCTTTCACTTGGCTATTGGCTTTTTTACTTCTTGGTAGGGAAAAGTTGCCATATGGATGCCTCTCAACATCGGACTGGAGATGAAGTCCACTGTTATCAGTTAAGGAATCTAAGACATAGAAAGGCTGCCAAAGTCCCCAAAGCTTTTCAGTGAACAGATCAGAGTATGGAAACCCATAAGATAAAGTTTAGCACACAAGAGGGCTGTGACCCCCCCCCTAGGAATTTGGATCTGTATAAAGCCCCCCCCCATTCAAAAATGTCCCAAGTCACCAATTGTATTCTTCAATTGCTAACGTCAAAAAATGGCTTTCAAAGAATATGCTGATGTGTCACAAGTATACTGATTTGAGTGTGTCACCCTCTGTCACATCTTTGCGACCATAGGTTTTTTGTTTTTTGTCTGTGTGTCACAGGCTGACTACCAAAAGGAATTTCATTTGTTCACCTTGGTTTATATCCAAACTATGGCCTCTTTACATACATACCTTTCATGACTTGGGTCCATCAAGACTCATAATGTAATTAGGGCCAGCTCTCTGTATAGGAGTGAGTAGGGGGTAAGATCAGTGTTTTAGAGGTGGAAGGGGGGACTGGCACATGAGGTTGTCTTGGATCTTCAGATGGGTGCCAGGGCACAGACAAGGCCATATTCACACACAGAAATACATGCAAGCGCGAACGCGCGCGTGCGTACCCACACACACACATACACACACACACATACACACACACACACACACACACACACACACACACACAGTGCAGGGTGTGATCGAGTTTTGAGATGTTCCTCATTTGGTAAATGTCATTTTTGGATATGGTTGATATAAAACAGGACAGCTTTAAGTGAATGAGGAAAGAGGTCATTGTTACACCTTGCACATAGAACAGGGTACTGGTTACTCAGGGTTGAGTAGTCAGTATGTCAACTCGCTGGCGTTGGCAAGATTAGAGGAATGTTTGGGCAGCTACAACCAAGCCAAATTGAACCTCTTTTCTTATTTCTCAGTCCTTTGCTTGATTTTCAAGTCTTAGGATCACATAGGTGTTCCTCCATTTCATAGGAATAGGGGACAGAAAATGTGTTTGGTACCTACAGGAGGGGTCTGCCTTCTGGACTGCAGGGAGTGACAAAGCCAAGCATGGGCTGTTCTGAAAAGGGTCTGCTCCTAGTTGAAGGCACCCATGTTACTGTTCAGGGTAAACATTGTGTTTTTATTTCAGTACCTTGGTGTCCTTTGCCCTCCCAGTGGTTGTGCTACAAGCTTGCCTTTTGAACAATCAAAGCCCATCAGTCGCTATGGAGCCAGAGGTCCCCAGGATGATTCAGAGCCATTTCTATGTAGTAAATGTGCTATGGTTTAGAAGTAGAAACCTTCTGATGCTTTCTGGGAGACAGCCGCTCTGATGCCATACCTCCCACACCACCCCCACCCGAGTCCTGCCCATAGGGAGGCAGAATCTGCTTGTTTGGGCCTTGTACCATGACATCACTTTTTTTTAAGGGGCTTTGGTAGTCGCTGTGGTTAGCTCGTCATGTTTGTATCTAGTTTATGCTGACATAGACTGACCCACAGTCTTCCTTGAATGGGCTGGGGTAGAGAGATCTTCTGAACAGAGTAGTGACAACACCGGAAGCTATGTGGGTGTCTGGAGGAGGCACAGCCATTGCTTTACCACAAACCCTTCCTTCATTTCTCAACCGATGTGTGCGGACTGTCATCTAAAGACAGGGATGTGGCAGTGAATACTCACGACTATTTAAAAGGCAGTCTCTTGAGACGGGAACTTGGGTAGGAATTTAAAAGCTTAAAGGAATATCAAAATTAAAGGAAACAGGTCATCCCTGCCCTTCTGTCAGCTCACCAGAGCTTCTGTAAGTTAGGAGCCAACGTGGCTGCCAGGGTGTGACGTAGAGGAATTGCTCCAACAAGGGGCAGTCGGGTTGCTCAGCTTAACAACTCCGAATTATCAAGCGGGACACCCTGGGCCATGCCTCTGTTAGGCCCTGGCTATGAGACTTCTTCTAAGGAGACGTCAGTCTGAGTCTGCAAGAGAAGCAGACCATGACTAAGTGACGCCACACTCCTCAGAAAGATCCCCAGATAACTTCCTGCATACCAATAGTTAATAAAATAACATCGCCTTAAGAAAAATTCACCATAAACATGGGCATATGGAAACAAAGAGAAGAAAAGCTGCCACTCTAAAAAAAGGTGCTTTCTAACAGAAACAGAATTGGCTACTTTCAAAAACAAAACAAAATCAAACAAACAAGCAAGCCAACAAACAAGAGCAGAGTCCTAAGACACTCCATTCCAGTGCTTCGGCCATGGGTGTGAAAGCCATGAAGGTCTGTAGAGTAGCAGGACAAGGAATCCTGAAGGATTAGGTTAGCAGTGAGATACACATGAGCCTTTATCAGGGAGCCTAAAAGATCTCAGTTCCTGAGCGCCCTGACTGTTAACTGCACATTTTCATTCCTATACCTCTGCCCCTCTCCCCGCTCCCTTTCTAGTTTTACAAGACCAGATTTCTCTGTGTAACAGCCCTGGCTCTTCTGGAACTCACTCTGTAGACCAGGGTAGCCTTGAGCTCACAGAAATCTTCCTGCCTCTGCCTCCCAATGAACGCTGGGATGAAAGGCGTGCACCAGCACCATTGCTATCAATCGCTACCCAGCGTTGATTTTTTTTTTTTTTTTTTTTTTTTTATTGTTTTAAGGATTTATAGAGGCCAGGCCACCCTCACATTCACTACATAGCTGAGGACAACCTTGACCTTCTGATTCTACTGCCTCTACCCGCTGAGCGCTGGGGTTATAGGTATGGACCATATTGGTCTTGTGTGGTGGTGGAGATTAAATCTAGGTCTCAAGCTTGCTAGGCAAGCACTGTGCCCACTAAGCTACATCCCCAGGCCCTTCCTGTTCTTTATGTCCCAGGTCTCTCTGCCCAGTTGGAGCTGACATATAAAGAAACCCCATTCCCTCTCTCCCCGTCCCTGCTTTTCTCTGTACTCCTAAGAGGAACATCAGCTTCCTGCTGGTGTTTGTATCAAGTCCATTAAGGTCATCTTTACAACCCAAAAGTTTTCCCTGACAGTAGTTATGGGACAAAAGTCTGTGTCCATTTCCTGTTTAGTAAAGATTCAGCACTCTGCAAAGTTATAGAATGATCCATAAGGCTGTCCCCACTGCAAAACCAATCACAGGTTTAGGGGTGCCTTGAGTGAGCTTTGTATTTGGTGATTTAATAGAGGAACCCACAGAATCATTGGAACCAGTTATACTTTTTTTTTTCTTTTTTCTTTTTGGTATTTTCGAGACAGGGTTTCTCTGTATAGCTCTGGCTGTCCTGAAACTCACTCTGTAGACCAAGCTGGCCTCGGACTCAGAAATCCACCTGCCTCTGCCTCCCAAGTGCTGGGATTAAAGGCGTGCACCACCACCGCCCGGCTCCAGTTATACTTCTTAATCTTATTCATCTGGTAAAGATAACAGATTAAAACCATAGTTTGGAAGCGATGCCGGGAGTTAAATATGGGATCATCCTGGACATATTTGGCTTCTAGTTTTTTTTTCCTCCCAGTAGAATGAACAGTTAATTTGATCAGCAACGTGGTGTGCCATTCATGTGTGAGGTTTGTCTGAGCTTAGGTAGCCAGAGTTTGTCTGGGGGCTCTAGTGTTTTGATATGATTGACCATCCAGAGAGCTGACCTCAGTTCTCAAGTGTTATTCATGAACCAAAAACCCTCACTTGAAATTCCCTTATTAGATCACCTTGGTCCAAAGCAAATCAAAGGACTTTGAGGGAGATCTCCTAAGGGGAGTGAACTTTCAGGAGGTGAGATCAGTGGGAAGACCCATCTTCTGTCACATTTTCTTAGATCCCAGGTAAGCACAGGACAGTGACAATTGTGGAGGTGGTGGTGATGATGTCGATGATTGATGATGATGGTGATGATGATGGCAGTAACAAAAGGAAAGAGCAGATGACTTTACCCACATCTTACTTGTAGATCCTTGCCGCCCCCTGTAAATGATGTTATTTTTATAAAGTATAGATTTTATTTTCTTTGTGCTGGGAGTAGAACTGGGGACCTTGCTCATATGAGTCCAGCACTCTATCACGGAAGTATGTCCCTAGCCCTAAAGCACAGCCTATAAAGAGCACTGGGCCCAGTCAACATTTTCTAATGATTGATGGTGACTTTATGGCCTCTTAAATTTAAAGATCACTCTTACCTTAACACAGCCCTATTTCTCTCTGTGTGATTAGAATTACGTGGACATAAACAAATAAGAATTAAAGACCATTGAACACATGACATTTGAGATTTCTATATCTTTGGCAAAGAGGGTAAGGATAAAAAGAAAAGAGGTATGTGAAGCTAGCACATGAAGTTATAGCACTGACTTCATTTTGTGACCTAGACTCCTTGTGCCATGGTGATTAGTCTGAACTTGAAAGCCATTTACAGAGAGGAAAAATCCTGAGGATTGTGTAAACTGAATCCTTTCTTAAAACAGTGTGTTCCTACAGTATCTGTGCTAGGCCCTAAGCTACAGAAGTAGACTTATTCTGCAATCATCATTTTTGATAAGGAACCTGTGTAAACATACCACTTACAACCTCTTTTTACCCTTAAAGGAATCTCTCACTAGCCCTAAGAGGACACATTCTGGATTCCATGGGTATCTGTGCTTCCTAAATTGCGATTCCAGGACCCCAGATAAAATCCTCATTTGCTTCACATGCCACCTGGGCAAATATTAGAACATGATGAATATTCTTGGAGTGAAATTACTTTAGTCTCTTTAGTGATTAGAAAGTGGGGGATTACAATTGCATTTTTTTTCTGTCCTGTTGATTGCTTTCCATGGCTGGAATATTTATGTGGACTTCACTTCATGTTGCTTAAATTGTGAGTGCAAAGATGCCAATAAGTCCATTACTAAGTGGAAAAAAAAAAGTTATGCATCCTAAGGTTGACAGTGTGGAGCACCACTGACCTCCTTCGGTGTATGCAGACATGGGTGAGTTTTGTATAAGAAAAAATTCATCTAGAAGTAGAAGTTGAATATCAAATTAAGGAGACTGCAGTCACAGCAAAATGAATTCATCTGAAAGGCAGATAGGAATTGTACTGGCTGGTTTTGTGTGTCAACTTGACACAGGCTGGAGTTATCACAGAGAAGGGAGCTTCAGTTGGGGAAGTGCCTCCACAAGATCCAGCTACAGGGCATTTTCTCAATTAGTGATCAAGGGGGTAGGGCCCCTTGTGGGTGGTGCCATCCCTGGGCTGGGAGTCTTGGGTTCTATAAGAGAGCAGGCTGAGCAAGCCAGGGGAAGCAAACCAGTAAGGAACATCTTTCCATGGCCTCTGCGTCAGCTCCTGCTTCCTGACCTGCTTGAGTTCCAGTCTTGACTTCCTCTGGTGATCAACAGCAATGTGGAAGTAAGCTAAATAAACCCTTTCCTCCCCAACTTGCTTCTTGGTCATGATGTTTGTGTAGGAATAGAAACCCTGACTAAGACCGGAATCAAGCAAAGAGCATAGTTTCACGACTTCAAATTGAAGGAGGGAAATCAAAATTTGGCTGTGATTAAGGTCTTCAGGAATTTCTGTTGGCAGAGGTCATTTGACAGTACCCACATCAAGGCCTCACCTGAAGCAGATACTATGAACTGCTTTTCAGATAATGAAAAGCAGGATCAATTCTGGCAGTCCCTGCCAGCTGATGGATCGAATTGTAATCCTCCCCCCAGCTCGTAGATGAAGTGAATATTGACTCTTTCATTAAGGAGTGTGCCTGAATGGATCTTGGGTAAGGCTGTGATGATTGGGAGTATATCCCAGCACCCCCTGGGCTGAGCACATCTGGATGTGTTATGGTGATTCATTGTTTCCTGCCTGGTCTCCTGGGCAACTTACACAGTCAAGGTAGTAAGATTTTGATATGATTTTTTGATAATATCTAACTGGTTCTCCAGGTGACACAGTTTTGTTATTTTAAACAGCTTTGAGGTGTCAGCATCACCTGTCCAAAGAGGAGAGTCCTGTGGCATGTAGGTTTTTCTACCCCACTTTAAGCTCAGAGCAGACCACACTACTAGTCCCTGCCCTAAGAATATAGCATCCATGGATGAAAAACACAGACACACGCTTAGCTCTATTTCAAACTGCCTTATTGGCTCAATTGCTGGACTCTTCTAGTCTCCTATGGCTACCATGCCCTTCCCAATACTCGTAGCTCAGCACCTCTTAATCTACCCTTAGCTTAGTGTCCCAATTACCTTTTCCTTGTTCAACAACCCAAAACTGCCCTCTGGTTAGTTGTGTTTCTAATCTCCTGCCTGGGGAAGTGGCTGATGTCCATTCAGCCTGAGATCTTACATAGCTGTTACCTTTCCTCCCTCCACAGCATGGCAAAATCTCCCTTCCTCTTTCTACACCTCTTAGCCTGCCTGCGGGGACCCAGAAATCCCTGCTCTTTCCTTCCCCCCAGCAATTGGCCACTGACATCTTTATTGATCTATCAAGAACCAACTAAGGAACAGGACCTTAGCATTAGAAATCCCTCCTACAGAGTTTCACCCTCCATTTCTCTAACTTCTCCCAATTTGGGTGAATTGGGAAGTCCTTCTACTATTCACCTCATTCTCGCATTGCTGGACTCTCACCTTGGCTGCTGTTTTAGTTCACTTTCTGTTGCTGTGATAAACATCATAGCTGAAAGCAACTTGGAAAGGAAAAGGCTTATTTTACCTTCTAGGTGATAGACTGGCATGAAAGCAAGTCAGGGCAGAAACTTGAGGCAGGAACCTGGAGGCAGAAACTGATGGACAAGCCTTGGAGGAACCATGCTTACTGGCTTGCTCCTCATGGTTTTCTCAGCTTCCTTTCTTATACAACCATGACCACCTGCCTAGGGGTAGCACCACCCACAATGACCTGGTCCATTCCATGCCAAGCATTTATCAAGAAAATGAGCCACAGTCTTACCTACAGACCAATCTTATAGAAGTGTTTACTCAGTTGACTTTCATTCTTTCCAGAGAGTGCTAGTTTTTGTCAAGTTGGCAAAAAAACTAACCAGCACAAACTTGCCCTTGAAGCCGGGTGCGGTGAACAT